>OV656867.1:105379925-105527196 GCA_927399465.1 Sarcophaga caerulescens | reverse complement strand
ACTCGACCTTTTAGTTTGCATATTAAACCAAAGAGCTTCATTACATGATACATTTTTCGCCCATTTATTGGCATTAGTTTTAGTCTCTTTTTGAGTAAAATTTTCTTGTAGAAGAAAAAAATATTCAAATTTTTCTCAACACTATGATAAATCACTTGTCAAAAATTGTTTCTTTATTATACCCCGATGTAATAGAAAGGCCTATATAATCATTTTTTATTTTGTGTGTGACATATTTGCATATGCTTACATAAATATGACAGACATAAAATGAAAATACGATTTATGAATGAAAAGTTAGTTTAGACTACGTAAGCTATAAACCATGCCACATATTTATTTTTCCCTTGGTGCACTTTATATGTATATTTTAACAAAGATATAAACATGTAAAGTTTTTATTAATGAATGGTGCGTTGGCTGTAATTGCGCACCAGAAGATTAATAACCTCTACAGGAGTATGGTGAATGCGAGTGGGTAAAATATCGACTTTAAGAAAAATACTAGCACTTCTAAAGAAAGTAAAAATTTTCCAAAGTATTTTATTGCTATGATAACCAAGAATTATTACCTATTTCTGACTCCAGTATCGGTACTTTAAATATTTTATATAATAACTCCCTTACGTGGGGAATTTTATTTTATGCCATTATTCAAAACTTGATTTTTACCTTAAACTATAGATTTGGGATTATCATTAATAAATGAGTGTACTTGTGAATCCATGAGACTGTATAGAGAAGAATAGTATGCATAGATAACATACATACATAATTGGTCATTACAAGCCTAGTTTATCACATCACTTATGTTGTGTGCGTTAATTTTATACATGAATGGTGAGACCTACAGTTTAAAGTCGAACGACAGATTTAAGAAGCTTGGAATTTTGGAATGGAATTTTATTTACTCTCAGAGTTTTTGCCAGAAATCTGCTGAAAGGAAGTCGCCGAAGAGATACTTTTTATGACATTTTCGTTTGATGTCTGACCTAGGATTTGAACCGCGACCTTACGTCTAATAAGCCAACACACTACTGGACTACGGCGAAAATTTAGCACCAGATTGCAAAACTTTATTCTGTATTTTTTATAACTGCGTCAAGAGATTTTTATAATTCATCTAGATGACTATACAGCCTATAACTATATAGTTTATATTGCAAAAGTTTTATTAGTGCAGTGTTCATTTTAATCGGTTGACTGTAAAGTATTTCCCAATAAAAAATTATTAAGTATACAATGGAAATGTCCTCTTTTGCTATATTCTATAGAAAGATGAACTCGTATTTTATTATGACCGATAACATTTTAATAAAAAAATTAACACTACATCGACTACATCCTTATCCTACTCTGCTCTAAAATATAATAACAGTTTACTAGTAACAATACCCTTATCCCTTGACGGGACGTACGTACATTTACATAGTTTTTGTACAGGGAAAGAAAATCTTTTCTCGCTCCGGAAAAATAAACAGAATAAAAGAGAAGAAAATATATTAAAAAAAAAAAGAATTGTTAGAAAATATTTATTTTTGTTTTAGCGATTTCAGATTTCATTTTGTGAGTTCTACAGCAAGAAACATGAGAATAAATTTTCAAACAATTGATTATAAATGTTATGAATTAAAAACAAATTAAACAGAATATTGAGCTTCGTTAGCATTAAAAGTATTCTTAGAATTTAACAAAATAAATCCAAAATTTCTTACCAATTGTTATAAGTGTACTTCAGGTATCATGTGTAAATATTCAAATTTGAACACTTAAATGAAATTGCAATATTTGGTCTCACAAAATCATAATAAAAAAATATTATATTGTTGAATTGGAAATTTGCAAACCAACAACACTGAATAAAACGAAAGTTAGATTACAATAAAACGAAACGCTAAAAAGGTTAATTATTGTGGTGTTCAAAATGTTTTACAACGAAATGATTAAATGAACGTGTATAAAGCGTACGGAAATGAAATGAAAATATTCGATATTTTATTGGAATCTATAAACATTTTGGTTTAATTAAAACCAATGCTAACTACAGTAAAAACTGCAATAATCATTGCATTTCTCGTAAACCAACAAATAAATATAAAAAAAGCCACAAAAGATTTATTGAGTTCTTTCTCTTCTCTATTTTTTATTTTCACATTAAAAAGCTGTAAAACGAAGTTTTCTAGAAGTTATGTCAATTACATCGTACATATATTTTCCAAGCACCAAATAAATGTTGACGCCCGCTATAGAATGAAAATATAAAATTATTAATAAAAGTCAAATAATTACAGAGATTTCTTAGTTTTATGTTTTATAGGAACACAATGTAATGAACTCGGTTTTGTTTAACATTTCACATCAATGAGTTAAGTAATCTAAGTTTAGAAATCTTTATTAAATGTCAACAAAGCCTCAAGCTCTTTAGTACAGTCTACATATATTTAAAAACATCTTTTATTTAAATTAAACCGGGTTATCCATTTCGTGATTTCAAAAGTAAACGTAAATAAAACACATATAAAATATTTTTTTCATGATATTTTTTTTTTATTATAAAGTTTGAACCTTGACATTATGTGTGAAACATTACATCATTTAAATGACCTCCACGCGAAGTGTTGCAAGCATTGATTCTTTTGAGGTAATTTTCGACCACTTTTTGACACATATTGGGCGGTATCTCAGCCATAACTTGACGAATGTTGGTTTTTAAGTGCTCAAAATTTGAAGGTTTATCTGCATAAACACGGTCTTTCGCGTAGCCCCACAAAAAAGTCTAATAGTGTCAAATCGCATGATCTTGGTGGCCAATTGATATCGCCACGACGGGAAATTACGCGGCCAGGAAATCTCTCTTTACAATAAAGCCATATTCGCTCGAGTTGTGTGGCATGTGGCACCGTCTTGTTGAAACCACATATTCTCCAAGTCGTATTCTTCAATAGCAGGCAAAAAAAGTCGGTTATCATATGACCATAACGCTCCGAATTGATGGTGACAGTCGTTCCATCGTCGTTTTCGAAGAAGTAAGGTCCAATCACACCTTCGGACCAAAGAGCGCACCAAACAGTGACTTTTTCTGGATGTAATGGCCTCTCTTCAATTACTTGAGAATTCTCAGAACCCCAAATACGACAATTTTGTTTATTAACATACCCACCGAGTGTGAAATGTGCTTCATCGCTGAAGAAAATTTTATTCGAAAAATTGCCGATACGCACGATACGTGGCTGTGGCAGAATCACCATTTTTGTAGTAGGTTTTGATCATTTTTATGCGTTGTGTGATAGTTAAGCGATCCATTTTCGTCAATGTCAGACTTTCAACTGAAAAGAAAAAAATTGGTTTCACAACTTAGTTTGACAGATGTCGAATTCCAGTCCCATACATACTTCTGAAACCACGAAATGGATAGCCTTTTATTTATAAACATGAATGAGTTAAATTTCTAATATGTACATATGTCTCGTATTTGATATCATAATCTTATGTATGTATATATATTGAAAACAAAATTTAATCAAGTTTTCTAATTTACGAACATCAGAAAGACTTTATACTAGTGTGTACATAAGTAAGTACGTGTAGGTAAATAATATTTGGCACTTACATACATACATATGTAAATAATATTGTGCAGAATTCATATTTCCAAGTGTATGGATAATGTATTACAAAATACAGTTTACAACAGCATTTGCAAAATTAAAATCATACATGAGAACACATAGTAAATTGTTAAAATAATCATAAAATCAAAAACTGCAAATAACTACATCTACTCTAATACAGAGCATAAAGAAGGAGCTGTGAAACTTTTATAGGTTAAATTAGTAACAGATAAACCGTAGAAGTTGTATTTGATGTATTCACGTATATACATGAATGTAGACATGTAAATTTAAAGTCAAAAATTTAAAAATCTTCAGCAAATGTTAGCCTTTGAACGAATGCCTTTCAGAGACTCTTGCTTAAATTCAGTTTTCTGCTGAAGAAAACCAAATTAAAGATTCATTGTTGGAAACTCAACAGATTCTATAAACATTTATGCTTATGCTGTTGAATGGAGCACACATATTAACTCGTAAAAAATTCTTGAGCTCTTTTTGTGTAGTACTTTCAACATTTAGATGGAATTACTATTTCTTTTAGTGGTTGTGAAAACATTTTATGATTTATGGCTCAATGAAGAATTTTCGCAAGTATTTTGCATATTTTTGTGTGTTGTTTTTTTATATTTTTCTTTAATTTTTTGTGGCTATAGAACCGTTTAATATACAACAGGTTGTGTATTTTTTCTCTATTTTAACCAGTGACTGTCAGGAATTTTCTCATAAAACAGAACATAAATGGGAAATATTTTATTGATTTTATTTTTTTTTTATTGGTCTGATGTAAATGTTTTCCCTACCAATTGCTGTAAGTTCTCTGGCAAACTGTAGAATACATAATATGACCAAAAAAACTCTTAAAAATTCATCTTGATTCAGACGTTTTATCCAAAATATATTCGTTCTTTAAATCTTAAAATGGCAATCAATACCTTTTTATTAATAATTTTATAAAATAATTTATGGCCAAAGGCTGTTAGAACAATGCCTAAACAGTCTATCAACACAAAATATTTTAATACGACACTCTAAAAAGTCCAACCAATACAAAAAGTTGACTTAATATTGTATGGATGTTGCACTCTGAGCAGGCGTTTCATATTTATGCACACGATGATATCGTCATCGTTATCATAATGAAATCAGGCGACATCCAGACAGATTTCTTAAAAAAATTATGCCCTAGGAAAATTGTTTATTTATTTATATTATTTCTTCATATCGTTTTGAATAATTTATTTGGAAATAAAAGCTAGAGCTAGCCTTTATTACTGTGTGGAATTTTTCTCTTTTTTGGTTATTGCCTGTGGCAAATAGCTGCCATTTTCTGTTAATTGTTGTGTTTTTTTTTTTTTATTCTGTTCTTCTTGATTTTGCATATGTATTTTGTTTTTCATTTAATTGTAATTTGAATTAAAAAGGCTGCAAGTTAACAAGTACAGTGGGCGTCAAAAGAAACTGTACATTAAAAAAATATATACATTAATAAATTACATTTATTTTTATTTTAAAATTGTTTCATTTCCAGGTTTCAAAATGAAACAAAAAAAGTATTAAAAAAAAAATTTCCAAATATTGTTAAATTTTTTCGGACATTCTCCTTAAGTCGCTTAAAGAAGTCGCCGTGGTCTAGTAGGTAGTGTGTTGGCTTATTAGACGAAAGGCCCGAGTTCGAATCCCAGGTCAGACATCAAAACGAAAATATGAAAAATATTTCTTCGGCGACTTCCTCTCAGCAGATTTCTGGCAAAAACTCTGAGAATAAAAATTGCCATGAAAAGCTTCTCAAAAAACCTGTCGTTCGGAGTCGACTTTAAACTGTAGGTCCCGCCACTCATGTATAAAATTAACGCACACAACACGAGTGGTGTGAGAAGCTAGGACGTTGTACAATGGGTCAGTTCGACCTCCGGGTACTGTACTTGTCACAGTTGACAAGTACACGTCCTCTAACCTAACCTTCTCCTTAAGTGGTAAAAGTTGTGTTTGGTGATTGTTAGAATTTTATTCATAGTGTACAGTTTCTTGTGATACTCACTGTATTTATATTTAAAACAGTAAGCAAGCGATGAATACAATACTGCAGGCAATATATAATAATAATAAAATAAAACAATTAAATTAATACAAATTGTCTTTTGGTTGTATATTAAACTGAGTTTAACTTAAATGCCTGGAAGAGAAGGCTTAAAGAACGTTGCATATAAAATGCCCATTAATTTGCTACATTCCGTATTGGCCATTCCAAACCTTTAGCCAAGCTTAGAAATGCTTGAGGTTCAATTCATGCCATTTTATCATCGCTTTCATTGATTTGTATCACAGTGCATTGCTTTGTTAAAACAACGCTTTTCTTTTTCTTAAAAAAAGTTGCTTTACTGAAAATAATCTGTTCCATAAACAAATATTCCAACCGCCATTAAATTTGAAGGTTCGGTTCAACTAAAAATGTATTTTACACTAACAGCGCCATCTGTGTGTTGACCTACAAAATTTTCTCGCAATTCAATTAGGTCAGCATGTACATAATTGATACAATTGTAAGCATATGTATGTAGATATAGCTCTCCATAATGCCTGTTAAAAACTAGAAAAAAAAATTAAAATTTGTTTACAGATAAAATGAAACTGAAATATGAAATTAAACGAAAATAAAAATGGCAAGATAACAATAACTGTTGTTAAAATTAAAACAAAAAGGTCAATTGCAATGCAGCAGCATAAATTACCACCAAGGGAATTAAACTAAATAAGGAAAAAAGGCAATTGGAGTACAAATATTTTCCATATTCTTTATCAGTCCTAAAAAATTGCCAAAAATTAAACAACAACTGTTTACATTATTCATATGGGTAACACGTTATGCAATGTGAGCAAACAAATACATTAACAGGTAACATTAACAGGTAACATTCAAAGTTAAAAGGCTGCAAAAAGAGTTCATGGCATTTGCACTCCTTAAATATTGGGCGAATTTTAGGCCTATGCAATCTGTAGGAGCTGATACTATATATGAACTGATGTTAACAAATATCGAACGTAAGATAAGATAATTTTAAGTTCTTGTAGTTATTGATAATTATATCCATGGAGAATAACTGCTGTTTTTTATTACATACGAAGCCCTAAGTTACAATATTTGAAAATAAAACAAGAAATTCAAAATACATGGAAACGCCGATGGATTAATAACGAACTGAACTATTATAAGATATATGTCGCCGTTGTCTAGTAGCAAAATTTGAAAAAATATTTCTTCGGCGACTTCCTCTCAGCAGATTTCTGGCAAAAACTCTGAGATTAAATAAAATTGCCATGAAAAGTTTCTCAAAAAGTTGTCGTTCGGAATCGACTTTAAGCTGTAGGTCCCACCACTCATGTATGAAATTAACTCACACAACATAAGTAGTGTAAGAAGTTAGGTCGTTATACTGACTGAACGGTTGTAATGACCAATTATGTATGTATGTATGTAAGATAAGGTAGAATAATTATCCAACATCAAGCCAAATATAATGTCCAACATAATCGGCAAGAGATGGTTATAAAATAGAACATCTCATTCTATATAACCTTGTCAAATACTGATTCTGACCTCTACTATCAACAATTAACGCGATCAGTAGGTAAGCTATTGAGTTCCATCATACAAGGGCAGACTTCATACATTTCTCATTTCCAAATTATGAAAAATATGTTGCATTTCTGATTAAATTTGTAACTTAATGGAACATCGATATTTATCTATGGATTCTATTTCTATTAAATTTAAATTTAAATTAAAAAAATCTTTAATTTGCATTTTTAATTTGTATTCAAATGAATGCTTGTGTTTAACATGCCATAAATTTTCTTTTTATTGCTTCCAAGCATGTAAGCGTATATGCAGACAGAATAAAAAAATTATATTTTCCCTATCATAATGCTGTTAACGAACATTGCGAATTTTGATTTATTCAATTTGTCTGCAACACTCGAAGAAGAATATTAAAATGTTTATTAAAGATGCTGACAATGATATCGATTGCTATGAGTATTGAAAATTATGTTGTGAATGCGAAACAGTTGATTTTATCAGTGGGAGCAATTATAACAGCTTCACTATAATGGGTACCTGCAAGAAAGTTTGCATTTGTTTAACTTACTGTGTGGATGCAGCGATAATAAGGGGCAAGGTGGATATGTCAATTGAAAAATAAAAAATGGTTTCATTGTGATAATCCAAGGAGAATCGGACCATGTCACTAAGCTAATGTGGGAAGCAAAAACGTTTAATATATTCCAAGTTTATGCTATACGTGCTTAGCAAGAATTGTTTGTAGAGATGATCAATGATCAACCCGCAAATGTCGCTATCACTTCCAAGTAAATAATTTCTTTTTTCAATGCAATACTCAGTTCATGACAAGAGCTCAGATAACAAAAAATACTTTTGGAAGTAGCGTATGGTAACGTTTATGCCATTCTACCTTTCAGAATGCGCCACATAAAGAATGTATCACAAGTAAAGTAAAGAACGTGTTTTCAAACTATTAAGTTTCATTAATAAACGATGAGAAATTTTTTTATTTTCATAAGCCCACTAACTAATAGATATATAAAATATATAAATATAAAAAAAAAAATAAAATAAATAAATGTTTTTATAAACTTAAGAAAAATTAAGCAAAAAAAATATTGTATCTTTGTGTCAAAGAAACTTCTCATTCATCTCAAGGTAGTTATTGCAAGATTGTTCTTAAGACACGAACAAAATGTCACGTTTTCATTGTGAACATTTATTCTGTTCATTCTTCCAACACCATTTATGGTAATTTGCATGGTATTATTAAAAACTATGGGAGTTAGAATTCTATATCGTTCCCCATATGGTTGTTTATTTCTTTGAAATTGTTTCAGTCCTTAGTGCGGTTTAACTTTAACACTTTTCAATTGTTAGTGGGAGTGACTAAGGCTCAATGTGTATTTCTAAATTTTCTATGATTAGATTACAACTGGAAAAGGCTATCGAGATTAAATAAATGGAATTGGTGGATGGTATAGTTTTCCACCAACAGTAATCGGAAATATCTGCTAAAAATGAAGAACTGTGTGTTCTAATCTAAGATAATCAATTTAATCAACTGGAATTTCATTGTTTTAAAGTGCTTTTCACAAATTAAATGGTTGAGACTAGTCAGAACGGATATTCTAACGCGGTCCAACAGATTTCTTATATACTGTTTATTTAATCAATGCTGCAGCATCAGGAATATTATACGGCTTCAGTTCCTGCATTTAATGAAATCTATTCTATTAGACAATTTAATTATGACAATCTCACTTATAGTGAGTGTCAAAAGAAACTGTACATACATAATTTAATTGGTCATTACAACCCTTCAGTCAGGATTATTGACCTAGTTTCTCACACCACTTATGTTGTGTGTGTTAATTTTATACATAAGTGGCGGGACCTACAGTTTAAAGTCGACTCCGAACGACAGATTTTTTGAGAAACTTTTCATGGCAATTTTATTTACTCTCAGAGTTTCTGCCAGAAATCTGCTGAGTGGAAATCGCCGAAGAAATACTTTTTTTGTATTTTGTTTTGATGTCTGGCCTGGGGCTCAAACCCTGGCTTTTACGTCTAATAAGCCAACACACTACCTACTAGACTACGGCGACTTCACACTATGGATAAAATTCTAACAATCACTAAACTCAACTTTTACCACTTAAGGAGAGTGCCCTAAAAAAATTTGACAATATTTCGAAATTTTTTGTAATTTTTTTTTTTGTTTCAATTTTAAAAAATGTCAATGAAACAATTTTAAAATAAAAATAACGGGAATTTATTAATGTATATTTTTTAATGTACTGTTTCTTTTGACGCTGACTGTATATCAAGCAGCGTAGTGACCCTATCAGCTCTGAGAGTTGAGTTGAATTTAAATCATTTTTTTGGTTTATGTTGTCTGCACTATTGGAGGTTTACTGTATTGATTTATTCTTTAAATTTTAATGTTTTCTTTATTGTTATATGATTTTGATTATTAATGAATTAATTCCAATTTATTAATTTAATTAATACACAGATTAAAGTTTCATAAAATTCCCATTAATGCCAATTTATAATTGTTTCTGTGTAAATTTGTATGTACGAAAATAACCATGATGACCTCTGTTAATAATAACTGCGTAGTATAACTGTTATAATTGCAATTTTTATTAATTTAAATACCTACAGTATATACCATAAGTACATACATAAATGTCAGCCAGGTTACATACAGTTATGTGATACCCTTCACTACTAATATAAACATAATAATTATGAAATAAATATGTCATCTCTGAGAAAACAATCTCATAAAATAATATAAACATATATATAAAAGGGATTAAATCGATACAAATCAATTTGAATACCTTTGCAGCAATTAATTGTTTTAATTTTTCTGGCAGGGAAGCCATTGAATTGAACACCTAGTACTTCTGTGAGAGAGAAATCATCGGAAATCACATACGAATGTTGAAATTTTGTTGAAAATTTTATGTAAAACTTTTTTCGGAATACAATTTTATTTTTGACTGGGAAGAGTCTTTCGAAATATCTATAGTATAGAAAAATATTATGCTTTGTCCAATAAAGTGCTATGAAAACGTTGCAAACTTAAATTTTTCAGCTAAGAGGTTTAAAACACGAACGTGTTAAACTCATAATTTATTAATGGAATAACAATTAAAATGAAAACAAATGCAATTAATGAAAAATTCGTTTAACCAATTACATACATAATTGGTCATTACAACCCTTCAGTCAGGATTATTGACCTAGTTTCTCACACCACTTATGTTGTGTGTGTTAATTTTATACATAAGTGGCGGGACCTACAGTTTAAAGTCGACTCCGAACGACAGATTTTTTGAGAAACTTTTCATGGCAATTTTATTTACTCTCAGAGTTTTTGCCAGAAATCTGCTGAGAGGAAATCGTCGAATAAATACTTTTTGTATTTTGTTTTGATGTCTGGCCTGGGGCTCGAACCCTGGCTATACGTCTAATAAGCCAACACACTACCTACTAGTTTAACCAATTACCAATTACAATATGCACACATGCAATTATCGTTTTAATATTTTAATTAAATTTCCTTTTTTACGCATTAAATTTTTTAATTTTTTACTTTAATAACACATTAACAAACCAGTAAAGTAAGTTATAAATGATGAAACTGTACAATATAAATACATATGTACCTATAACATGAATTCTTTTTATATAGAATAAAAATAAAAAATAACATTTCTAAAATACTATAATTGGAATTATGTAATTAATTTCTCTTCTCTTCACGTCTGTCTTTCTTTAGGCTTCTTTCAGTTAAATCCTGTCAAAATTTAATGACTAATTAATTTTGAACTCAAATTGACAATTCAAATTGTCATTTAACTCACACTAACAATCTTCAAAGAAAGAAAAAAACAAACGGAAATAGGAACTTGGCTAATTAGAGAAGCCATTGTACCGTTTTGTGTATTGTATTGTTTCAATACTGTCCTCTAGACAGTTAGAATTTGTTTTTACAAACACTCTTTAAAAAGTGTATGAAGCATAGGCTAGAAGAAAAGTTTTTACACCCACTAAATGTTGAAACATTGTAGTTTGTTTGTTTGTAAATAAAATAAATTAGAAACACATGTAGAAAAAAGGAAGAAAAAAAGTTAAACAATGTCATTCGGATTTATTTCACATTCCGGAATGAAGTAAAAACACTATTTTCATGCAGCATTTGATTGATTTTTCTTTCTTTTTTTCTGCTGTTGCAAAAATATTGTATAGATTGATAAATTGCCAATATTGGTTGGATGAATGAAAAGAAATAAAAAAATAAAATAAAATAAAATATTTCATGTAGGCAAGCAATTTTTTTAAATAATATTCGGATTATTTTAGGAGTTGGTAGTAAAAAGATTTCCTACCATACACTGTAGGAAGCAGAGATCAGCAATGAATCGTATTTTCGCTACTCATAGGTACTTATGAAATTTTGAGTATGAGTGAGTCAAGAGTATTAAAATTCAACTACTCTGATTCATTCGTACTCGCTACAACATTGATTTATAAGTATAGGTTGCAATGAGTATGAGTACAATGTTGACATCAAACTCACAACATTCGATTCATTGTTTGATTCATACGCCTACTCATTCAGATTCATAAATTTAGAAAAATACTTATAATACTTACGAGTGACTCGAATCATTCATCAAAATTTACAGTAGTAGTTATTGTTGCATTTACAAAAGAAGAAAAAAGAAAAGACAAAGACAGCAAGCAAAGCACACACACAACCTTCTAGCGAGTATTGTGGTGTTCGTACTCGAATCATACTTATTTTGTGCTTCGTGTATATGTTGAATCATGGAGAGTCGAAATCAAATACGTCGCGCGTATTGTTAAGTATGAGTACGATAAGTATTTCTAACTTTGAATATGAGTAGTATGAGTATGATATTAAAATAAGTATGAATGCGTATAAGTATCTGAAATTATAAGTATGACTCGAATCTACTCATCGTTTTGAATACTCGTTGCTGATCTCTGGTAGGAAGGCACAAGTGTGTACATGAGGGTAACTTGTGCAACAACGAATAATTTATTTTGAAGATTTATTCCATATTGAATTCTAAACAAATTTCTTAATAAAATAAAATGTAAAACAATTCATTCTAATAGAAAACAAATAAACCCACTTGTACTAACTTATGCTTCTGTTTAGTAATGAATCCATAACCCTTTATTTTTATACGTACATACATACATCCTATATTTCTCATGGATCTTAGCATAGTTTCCACGCATTGCCATATAAATTCAATTGAATTACTATGCATTGCTACTATGCAATGTGGATCTTTAAGTTAGGTTAGGTTAGAGGACGCGTACTTGTCAACTGTGACAAGTATAGTATCCGGAGGTCGAATTGACCCATTGTACAACGTCCTATCTTCTCACACCACTCATGTTGTGTGCGTTAATTTGATACATGAGTGGCGGGACCTACAGTTTAAAGTCGACTCCGAACGACAGATTTTTTTTTGAGAAGCTTTTCATGGCAATTTTTACTCTCAGAGTTTTTGCCAGAAATCTGCTGAAAGGAAGTCGCCGAGAAATATTTTCATATTTTCGTTTTGATGTCTGACCTGGGATTTAAACTCGGGCCTTTCGTCTAATAAGCCAACACACTACCTACTAGACTACGGCGACTTCATCTTTAAGTTCTTTAACCTCTTCACGCCCTTGTCCACATATGTGGACGTTTGATTTTTTTTTATTATAATTGTAATAATAATAAAAACAACAAAAATTTGATAATAACTTATTGACTACCATATCTTCTAACAAGAGAAGTAATGTTTACGGTTTGTCTGCACTGACGATATTATTTCCGGTGCATAGTTGGATACTTAAAAAAAATGTCAAATAATTATTTGACAATCTGTTTTATTGGATTATATCAAGAAATCGTTAATTTTTGAAAAAATAATATCAGATATATTTAATATAATAAGTTTTACCCTCACCACCTAAAAAATCTAACAGCTGCACTAAAGTTAACCCTGGAATCAAACTGGACGGTATAAGTCATTATCCTAAATACAAGAAACTGAAAAATCCCCCAGATATCACGATAAAAATTGTGTAAGACGGACTCTCTACATTTGTGAGAGATGTTAAGAATATATATGCCTGATATGCCCGGAATGTATGAAAGCATTTCACACATATATTACCATTAACGCTCAGTGGCCACAAATGTGGACGTTATTCCTTTTTGTAAATTTTCATTTTTTTTTGCTTTTTGAACTCCTATTAAAATAAAGTTAATTAATTTAAAAAGAAAACAAAATTTAATAATTTTTTTGTCACCATAAAAAAATCGTCCTTGAAGAGGTTAAGTTGTCCATTTGAAATTATTTACCCGATAAGTGCTATTATCTCCAAATTTCTATAGATTTTAAATAAAACACAAATTGTCCGATAATGGAACTGAATAAGAAAACCATTATACATATGTCGTTCAGAAAAACTAACAGATTCAATATTATATATCAATGTTATAGGTTATCCCTGTCAACAGAAATGTTATCAAATTGTCCAAATTCTAATAACTTCTGGATCATAAGAATGGTGAACGTAATAAGAAGTTACACAAATACATCTTTGTATGTCATTGCTTCTATTTCGCCAGTTTTTCTTTTATATGACACGAACAGTAACTCTACGTAACTTTTGTAACTGTTTTCTACCTTTAAATTAACAAAACAGTACAAGTGTGCTCATTTTTGCAATTATTATTATGTATTAAATTAACACACACAACATAAGTGGTGTGAGAAACTGCGGGCTTTTTGGGGACGATTGCCTGTAGACTGTCTAATGGTGAAGGTATAGCACTGGCCATTTTATAGTCACCTAGCAACAACTCGTTTCCTTGCCGTTCGCATCTTCCCCCTTTCCACCTTTACTAAAAAAAACCTGCACTGCATGAGTAGGGGCCATCCCCTGAGTGCTGGTTTCATAAAAAAAAAAAAAATTATTGACGGCCATGTCTTACCACATTTTCTAGGTGACACATTTTTTTAACTTCATGATTTCACATCCCATTTTAAATTTGGCGACAATAAGTTATAAAAACCGCAGATTATGTGTATTTCTAACACAAATTCTTACAACAAACCATAGAATTTTGTAACATAAAACATAGTATTGTGGCTGAAAATAATAAAAAAAATGAATTCCTTTATTATCCCACATATTTATTCACGCAGTTGAGAGACAGTTGAGAGATTGTGGAAATAAAAGGGAACTGAACAGACCATGTGGTAGACCTTTAAAGGTCTAAACAAATGCCACATTCTCATATGGAAATGGTAAAACATAAAACATGAGAGGGATTAAGGAAGCGACATACATACATATTTTCTTTAAATTGCTTGTATGTTAAAGTTTTTAATGCAATACAGAATTAAAGCTGGTTGCGTATTAAAACAGCAGGATTTCATTGGTAATTTTTTTATTTTCAGCAATGAAGCCAATTTCTCACTAAATGGTTATATAGAAAAGAAAATTTAAAGCGTGTGGATTTCGGATAATCCAGAAATGATTGTAGAAAGTGAGCAGTCCTTTGAATTTACCTTTCTATGAAATTACAATCAAAAAGTAAAAACTAATACCAGCTTGAGCATATATTTTATACAAATCATATGCCAAAAACCGAGAATAAATCACAATTAAATTGTGTTTATCAGCATTTGGAAATTCATACGTGAAAACGAAATCTCTTTTGTCCTGGTTAGACGAATTATTGTCATAAATTCTCCTCCATATGGTTTATCAAACTTTCGGGCTGGTTTTCCAGCGTAGGGTAGTTGTGCTTTTAATATGCAGCCCTTGCGCTCACCAACTTCTTCCCCAGCTTGGTGGTATTCGGTCAGTACAAGGACTGTGTTTACCCGTGGCCTCACAACGGACCGCTATGCGTGCTCAAGTGTGCTTTGGGTGTCAAAGCTACCATTACAACATACCTACCTACCTACCTGCATATGGTTGAAATTTAACGACATCCTTGTTTATTTTTTCCTTTTTTTTTTTTTTTTTTTGTTTAATTTTTTATAGCCAATAAACACATGGTTGACAGAAAGCTTGACATTAAATTATATGGGAATTTTGTGTTACCACAATATGAATAAAATTTCCATCACATATGGGAATTACAAAATCAAATTGAATTATTTGTCTTCGTTCGACTGAAAATATTTGCATAAGATTGATAATAAAAAGGTGTTTGCTATTGTACTTCATTGTAAGGACATTAATTTTGTATTTGATTTTTTTTTTTGTCTCCTACTAGCAACAGAATGTTTTTCTCATATGTAGGCAACACCGAACAAGACAATGAAATACACAATCACGGCGTAAGTAAAACAATCTGCTCCGTAGCTATAAAGAAGAGTTTTACAACCATTATTCCATTTATTTTGTAATCAAAAGAATAGACTTTATTACACATCAGCTGGATTTCAATAATGTTGGATGAGATAAGGACTATATTGAAATTTGAAAATTTTTTTACTTTATATTTATCGTTATTTTTGTTGTTAAAGTGATACTCCTTTTTAGGTCGAATATCTTGGCTTATTGGTAAAATTTCGATGTATATTGAAATGCAACAAGCATGGGAAGGTTATTACTAAGGAAACTAAAGATAGTTGTGTAGAGTCGATGAATATCCCCTCCTTTATTGTTCCTACTTGATTTTCCATTTTAACCCTGTTTTCTTCATGGGCTTCGTTTTACTGATTTTGCTAACTATTCTATGGTAACTAGTATTTCTGCATCGTCAAAACGTCTCGTTATTTTATTTATCATCTTTAAACCCATATGTACAAATAACAATACCTCGCAAAAGTCCTACATTCTACTGCGTGATTAGATATCTCTCTTCAAAACCGTTCATGTTCAGATCAATGCATTAATGAAAACGTTTTTATAGTCCAGTGCAACCCATTACATTTTACTTTAAGTTGAAGTCGCTGTGGTCTAGTAGGTAGTGTGTTGGCTTATTAGACTGAAGGCCCGAGTTCGAATCACAGGTCAGACATCAAAACGAAAATATTTCTTCGGCGACTTCCTCTCAGCAGATTTCTGGCAAAAACTCTGAGAGTAAATAAAATTGCCATGAAAAGCTTCTCAATAAAATTTGTCGTTCGGAGTCGACTTTAAACTGTAGGTCCCGCCACTCATGTATAAAATTAACACACACAACATGAGTGGTGTGAGAAGCTAGGACTGAAGGGTGCGGGCTTCTTGGGGACGATTGCTGTAGACTGTCTAATGGTGAAGGTATAGCACTGGCCATTTTATAGTCACCTAGCAGCAACACGTTTCCTTGCCGTTCGCATCTTGAGATGTCCACAAACACTACTCCTTCTCTTCCACCTTCCTATAACCCATTTTCATAAAAAACCTGCACAATGCACTGCATGAGTAGGTGCCATCCCCTGAGTGCTGGTTTCACAAAAAAAAAAAAGTTATCGACGTAACCAGTGCATGATTTTTATGATCGCATACCAACATACTTCTCTCAGAGTTCTAATGAAAATTTGATACAAAGTTTTAATATGACTTAAGCATTGAGTAAATTGTTCCTCCTTAAGCTCTTCTGTTGGTTCCCCATTGATTCAGCAGTGGTTTGAAAATATTTAAAAATTATTATTGCTTACCAACTTTTTTAACAAATTAACATTAGTTCTGCAATTGTTAAAAAATTACTATACAATGTATAACAAGTCGCATCCAAAAAGCCACGAATAAACATATTTCTTAATCTTATTCACTGTTGTATCAGCCATTAAGAGCCCTAAGGCGTATAATTGATTAAAGAACAAATAATAAAGAAATCAAATGCAATACTTTTAGACTTAGTCGCTTAAGAAGACTTCCTCAGAATATGAGTACATGTTTAAAGAAAATTTATTATAAAAATATCAGCATTATTTAGACAAGATTATCTTATTGCGACACTTTTTAGATAAAAATAAAGTCGAAATAGAAGCAATAAAATTTAGTTTAAGACTTTGGTATATATCTACAATGTGCAGCCTCTGTATGAGAACATAAGCCACTACATCTTGTTACTCTTCCATATATTTTTTTTTTTAAATAATAAATAAGACATGCCAGAGAAATATGAATTGTGAGTAGAAGTTTATGCCTGCAGTCGGTAGCACATGCTTATGCCACATCGTGAGCCACCAATTTAAAAGCACATCTTTTTCTCAAATCTTTTGGAATATATTGCAGTACGTTTATGAAAGACTGTTGCATGCGTACTTAGATGTGTTTGTATTTGTTGCAATTGTTGTCAAAGATTTGTATTAACTGCCACTAAAAACTGCCACTATGTTGCACATTTGCCGGTTATGTTTTATCTGCATACATACGTCCTTATTATTCAATTTAAAACTAAACATGCAAGTATTCTTTATTAAGATAATCATGTTTGCATTGAATCTGTAAATCATTAGGGCAAAAGCTTTTTCTTTACTTGTGAAAATATTTAATCATACTTCATCAATATTTAGCTAACAATACATAGTTGGATTAATTGACCGGTGCTGCTATGATGGTTTTATAGAATCCAAACTGACTTATATTGCAAGTGGTGTTTTTAAATCATAACGAATATTGGATATTGAAATGATAGGTCAAAATGATGATGATATCCACTTAACGTAAAGAAACTGTTACAAAATGTAGGATAATTTACAAGACGAAACTCCAAAGAGGCGCGCTAAGTGTAGTTGTCGGTGTTATTACGGGGCATTGCATTATGGGTACGCATGTGAGACGCATTGGTCTTGGACACCTCGCTAACGACTTCTGCAGAAGCTGCAGAGATGAGGAAGAGGAGGAAACTGTCTCTTACCTGCTGGGTACATGCCCGGCTCTTTGCCAAAGGAGAAGGAAGTACTTGGGTACTTACTACATGGATGATCTGTAGGAACTGTTAAGGATTGACATTGGCAGCCTAAATCGCTTCATCAAGAGCTCCGAGGTGTTCCGGGACTAGGGGATAACGGATAACTGTGGTAACACAATGGGCCCAATGCGGCCTAAGTGAGTCCATCCAAGGACTTTTTCATGGATGGGCAGCCACCTCTACCTACCTACCTACCCTGTAGGAGAATGAGTAGTTGACTACAAAAATAACCAACTTTAAGTTAGCTTTTATTTACTAACTTTAAGCTAACTACTACTCAATGCAGAGTTTTCATTAACTGAAGTGTATATTTTTATATTTTTTTAAACAAGTTCGTGGGGTTTTTTTTGTAAAAAATAATTTTTTCGAAAAAAATAAAAAAAATAATTTTTTCGTAAAAAATATTATAATTTTGTTGTTTAAAAAGCCTCTGATATCAAAAGAAAACCGCCGTCTTCGACTTGAGTTTGCACGTGCGCAAATTGACAAAAGGATGGATTTCTGGTCCAAGGTTTACAGATGAACCAAAGTTCAACATATTCGGGAGTGATGGTCGTGCAAAAATATGGAGGAAAAGAAATACGGCTATGCAGATCGAAAACTTATTGCCAACTGTAAAGCATGCCGGTGGGAGCGTTATGGTTTGGGGAGCTGTAGCAGCATCTGGCGCTGGCAAGTTGGTTTCTGTTGAAAACATTATGGACCGATATAAATATATTTAATTAATTAATTTCATAAATTGATTACAAATTAATATTATTAAATGAATAATATACCTATATATGTACTGATAAATTTATTTTTATAAACTAAAACAAAACATTATTCATTCCTAAAAAATATAAGACGCAGAGGTTAAATTACAGCTGCATAGCTACAAAAAGTCAATTAAAAGCTTACTTATAACTAGTCGACTTAAAGCTAACTTATAAGTAGTTAACTTTAAGTTAGTTCAAAAGTAATGCAGAGAACAACTGACTACTGCCTAGGACATCACAATGTTAAAATAGTTAGTTGCTGCCATTGAAAAGTAATCCAAGTGGTAGTCAGCCCTAGTTGCGAAATAGTTAGCTTAAAGTTAGTTTAAAGTTAACTATTTTTCCGACAGGGTACCTACAAGACGATATTAAAGTTACAATATAAAGAATATGTCTCATCGATACTAATAAAAAGTTGAATTAAACTCCATTTGTCGGATAATGCATGAGTCGTTTTCTTTAAACAAAAAGAAATTTTATTGTAGATATAAAAATCTATGTCTAGGGAAGGATTATTCTAAAAATATTAAAACTATTCGAGAACGAGAACTAAATTAAGAACTGTTTATTTTGATTGCAGATAATATTCAAGCAATCAATAGATTAGTAAACATTATAAAAAATTCTTTTGAATATAAAAAGTACTGATCTGTCCTGCTTGCTACTACATACTCACTTTATTATCGTTTTAATATTTCTCAAATCAGCAACAAATAAATAATAATATTTGCCTTACATAAAGGCAAACTGAAATACTTATATGATAACAACCCTAATGATTAACTCATATTATGGTGCTCCTTTCCTATTCCTTATTAGTAGTTAGAATTCATTGAATATAGTATTGTTATGACAATTTTAAACAATTCTTCCAAGTTGATGTCACTAGCTACTGACATTGATATTTCATTTGTGTACAAAAGTACGTGCAGCATACAAGAAATCACATGTGCAGTAGCACAACTTGAAATTTATTTTTGAAAAATTTATTAAATTTATGCACTCACACAATCAAAATATTTTCAAATGCCTATCATTTGAAAGCTAAAATTGAAAAAAAAAACAAACAAAACAAAAATATCTTTTTAGAAAACTTTGCTTTCAAAACATTTGTATTATTTGACATGAAATTACACACAAGCCATACAAACATACATACGTACGCAAATATTTTATGAAAACTTTATCTGTTGCTCTTGGATATTTCAAATTGGAAGAAGACATTAAGTGTGCAGAGTTTGCTGGAGTAAAATAATGTCAAATCATAGACAGGCATTTGTTTACACAATATTTTGTCATTAGCAAATAAATATTTGACTTTCTTTCATCATTTTGTTATTATTTTCTTATAAGAAAAAATAATGAAATAATTGAATACTAATTTTCAGGTGTTCAATAATGGCTCAATCTATTATATTGAGACATACAGGAATTGCAGCTAACTTGTGAACTTAAAAATAAAAGTGCATTCTCAAGGAATATCGTGGTAATATGCTATCCAATATATCCTATTATACAACAATTTCCTAATTTTTTTGTTGTTTTGTTATTGTTTGTTTATCTTGTCCTTTCTCCTTGTTTCCAGAATAAACTTTTAGTGTTTCATCTGCCTTTGGAAAAATATTCTTCTCTTGCTGACTTCAATGACCGGATAACACAAATTTGGATATTGTTTATGAATGGACTGGTGAAAATGACAAAGAGCTTCTATGATCCGCAGATGACATTATATTTCTTACAGTCTGACTATTTGGATTGGTCACGCCGTCAACAATTCGAAATAACAGGCGTATTCTATTATGGCTACTTAGTAACACTGCCGATGTCTGGAATTTTTTCGGATAAATTCGGTGGTAAAATGTTCTTTGTGCACTCCGTAACAGTACAGGCGGTAGCTTATATGCTGATACCAGTTTTTGCGCGTATGAACTTTTATGCAGGGGCAACAATACGTGTTATTCAGGGTCTAATAGCGGGTTGTGGCAATCCTGTTTTATACCGACTGTTCTCCGTTTGGTCCATCCCCATGAGCGTACAGCTTTTATAGCTGTAGCTTATGGTGGCTTTTCTGTTGGTGCTTTTATAGCGTTTCCGATATCAAGCTTTTTATGTAAATACGCCAGTTGGGAGGCGGCTTTCTATATTGTTGGTTCCATTTCATTGCTTTTTGGCGTTGCTTGCCAATGGTTGGTTTATAGTACGCTTGAAGATCATCCACGTTTATCCAGAGCTGAATACAATTATTTAAAAATCAATAAACATGCGCAGATGTCAGAAGGACAAACTGTTCCCTGGAAATCCATTTTCACTTCTGTGCCCGTATATGCTTTTGTTGCAACACATTGTTTCCACACTTATGGCATAATGGTTTTCAGTCTACTAATACCGAGATTTTTCAAGGAGGCAATGGGATTCGAATTGGATTCGGCGTGTATAGCATCTTCAGCACCGTTTCTTGGTGGAATGTTATCGAAAATAATTACAATTACCGCTTGCGGTCCTTTAGAAAGACGTCCTAATCGAAATCTGACACGATTTCGTCGCATTGCTTATGTACTTTTGACTTGTGGCACCTCATTCTTCCTACTGTGCATCATATTATGCAGTTGTAATCAAGGTGTATTGGTGGTTATTTTATCAATGTGTGTTGGCGCTACTACCGATATTGCCTTTTCGGGGACATATTGGCCCAGTATATTGTATGTGGCACCACCATTTGCAGGTCTTATATATGGATTAGGCTACCGCAAGTGGTTTTCTTGCTCCACACTTCATTTCCTTTATAGTGCTTAATGGCACTAAAGAGGAATGGAATCTGGTGGTGGGATCATTAATCGTTTCCTATTCAGCTGGTGCCATTGTTTTTGGTCTTTTTGGAAGTTCGGATCTTGCACCCTGGGGCAAAGTGTCGAATGAGGGAGAATAGAAACATAAATTACTAACTATCTTTAGTGTTGCTGTCATGTCCATATCAAAGGAAACGTGTCATTATTGTTTCATATAATTTTTGTATATGTAATGATTTTCCTAACAGAAGGTGGTGTGTAATTCATAAATTTTGATGTGCATTTTATTATTTTCAACACCTCTACTATATTTATAAGTATTTTTTATCAATAAAAAATGAAATTTACATCTAAAAACCTTCAGCATGATATTGGCTAAAAAAAAAAATTACAATATACCCTTCCTAGTTTTCAAGCTCTAGATTATTTAATCGTAGATTATTTAATGATTTTAAGGAATTTCTGCCTAGTAAACTTTAATAACATTTTTCTCTTCCAAGATTCTTCTTATAATTCATCGCATGAAGTTTCTGTACGTCTCTAGCAGATGAGTACTGTGGTCAAGGACATTAACAAAGAAATTTTATAATAAAAATTCCTTTTAAAAATGCAAACGTAGCAGCCATTAAATCATACTTTGTTTTGAGCCTTAGGTAGCAATTTAGAAAATAATTATAATTACAACTCTAGATATTCTATCTATTATAATATGACGTTAAAGGAAAACTACAAACTATTCCTTTGCGTTTCTTTCTATGCGCTCTATAATCAGGAATATTAACGACCATAAAATGAAACGCCTTGGAATGCAAATAAAAATAGAAATGCTGATTAGAATAGAGGAGATCCTTAAAAGAAACGTTATAACATAACAGCAAATCACGAACGGAAAGAATATTTAGTTCAGGATTTAGTGAAAAAAAAAAACAGAAGAAATGATAATAAATAGAGAAGAAAAGTGGCTTGACATAAACTTAAGCATTCTCATTTTGTAGGAGAGTAGAGTAGTTTTTTTTTTTAATTCAATTTATGCAAATATTTTTTAACCATGCCTAGCATTATGAAATGACAGCGAATATATTTCCTTGTCCGAAGAAGACACCTGATGGTTGTGCCTAACAAATAGATGGACATAAATAGATGAAATCTTACGTAATAATTTCTGTTAGGAATATTTGCTATTAAACCTAAAACAACAACATTAAAAAAAATTCCAGAAAAAAGTTATGAAATTATACGTATATCAAGTCAAACAAGTAAGTCAGAATACTCCTCACGAGGTCACAAACAGGATATTGTTTAGATGGTGTACAGACTCTACGACATCTTGATAGATAAAACAGGTGGTTTGTATCAGTCAGAGATTGCTCACAAAGATGGAAGCTATAATGCTGGCCAGTAAACTGACACGAGGGACATGTATTGTCAGTATTTTGGCCTATTGGACCAATTGTGACCTACGAGACCATTCTTTAAGCAGGCAGGATAAATTTTAATGCATCTCACATAGAGTTAAATAAGGAAGAGAGATTGACATGTTTATAATCTGGAAAATAAAAATAAACTCTAGCTTGCACCGCGGGTAATAATGTGAAATGATACATACAGTTTTATGAAAGAAATTCTGCGTTACATAAATGGCTCTATTACAGATAGTAGAAGAAGAGTGGAATTATACATACATAACATAATTGATCATTACAACCCTTCAGTCAGGATTTCGACCTAGCTTCTCACACCACTTATGTTGTGTGCGTTAATTTTATACACGAGTGGCGGGACCTGCAGTTTAAAGTCGACTCCGAACGACAGATTTTTGAGAAGCTCTTCATGGCAATTTTATTTACTCTCAGAGTTTTTGCCAGAAATCTGCTGAGAGGCAGTCGTCTAGGAAATATTTTTTTTTCATATTTCGTTTTGATGTCTGACATGGGATATGAACCCGGGCTTTACGTCTAATAAGCCAACACACTACCTACTAGACTACGGCGACTGTAGAGTGGAATTATTCGGTCTCTAAATGGAACATTCAGAAACCTAGGGAAAATTGTTAGTTAAGCTGTAATTAACATAATTTTGTGATAATCTATAATTTCGCAACGTGATTGCATTTCAGAAGGGAACACCTTTTATCATACTTTGTAGGGAGCTATACTTGGTGACACTAAAAATTATTTTTAAGTTTGTCTTGTCAACAGCACTGGAGAGACTTTAATGCAGGTGTTACCAAAAATTTTTTGGTTGTGTATTAGTGACTAAGAGAGAGAAAATAAGTTGTGAGCTTACAGTCATAGAAAAATGTTAGAAATATACCCTATTTTGATTTTCATTTCATCAACATACATAAAGTTATACATCTCTGACTTCATAATTAGCTAATGTTTTTTAGATATTTGCTGGATACCAATTTTGGTTCATAAATTTCCTCTCCTGCTAATAACGAACCTTTTAATTTTTTCAAAATATTGCTTTATGTCTATAAAAAAGTTGTTCTCTTTCCATATCATCTAAATTATTTACTTGACTATTAAATCAATCAAAATGTGTTTTAAGAACATATAAGACTTTGAATTTTAAAACAACGATTTTTTAACATAAAACATTTTTTGAGTGTAAACCTGAAAAAAATATCATAGCATCCGCTGACATGTGTGCTTGTCGCAGTCTGATCGACAACTAAATAAAAGAACATAAGCAATATGTGTGAATTCTCTCTGCACAATTGTGCTATGAAATAGTAATCCCTGCTTTAATGGTTTATCCAATGGCAAAACATGCTCTACTACCTCCACACAGTAATAATAAGGTTTGCCGTAATGCTTGATTAATATTGAATTTTACCTTATGAAAAATATGTTTCTATCGAAAAATTATCTTCAGCTACGGAGCCCATTTTTGACTCAATAAATATGTCACCAAACCAAACTTATATAATGCATACAAATGAGTTGCCAATACATGCTTGTATGTATACTTTGCTCTTGAATACTTTTACAAATTCAAGCACTTCTTACACTATTTCTGAATGCTTTACTTATTATTGACAAAAAATATTTTTTCGTTCAATACTTTCTTTAAAATTTCAACGAGTTTTTCTAGAATTTTTGCATCCGTCAGTTACAAAAATATTCTGGATGCGCACTATTGAAATATTTAACATGGTGTGAATGCATGATTTTTTATTCTCCATATTCATTGGAAAAGAAATTCAAAGTTGGAAAAAAGGAAATTCAATGCATATGCTTAAGAAGATTAAAAAATATGCTTGTTTGCATGCATACAACTGATAAGGAAATAGAGTTTTTACTACACAATATTTATAAAAATGCGAAAGAGTACTGATGAATACGTGTTTATTAGCAAAAATATACGTGAATGATTTTCGATGTACTTGTAAAATATTATTGAATATTGAGAGTTATACAAAGAAAAAAATATATTTTTATACAATTTATTTAAAGTTACAATTTTAAAGGCTATCTTTTTTGTGTAAATAAGGCAATGTTTGAGCTTTCAAATGTCGCATAAGCTCTATATTTTACAGAAGTACAGTCAATTAGATACTCGCCAGTTGTACCTATTTAATTCTTCATTTCCTTATTAGTTACCTACTTATTTTATGTTTTGGTATACACACTCTCATGGGATCTGTAATTTTTTGCCATTTGGTGGGACGTACAATATCCTTCCAAAACTTCTCTGTGGAATTGTTCTGCAAGTCGTTCTAGTGTAAGGCATTTATTCTTTCGCTGACATCTAACGAATTGCAGCTCAAATACAATGTATGTTCAGATATCTTTCACCACCTATTTCTTGTTTCAACATTACCTTTTATCATTGTGTGATTGTAAGAAACACCAAAAAAAGTTTTTGGTTTAACAATTGAAAATGCATTTTGTACGCCTTTCATCTTTATCCATTATTTTGCATGTATGTATATACCACTTTCAACTCGATATTTGCATTACATTACTTACATATTCAAAATGCATTTTTTTATTCTTTTCTCAATAAGTCAAAAAGTATCTTGCAGAACTTATTCAAAAGTTTTCAAACATTTTCTCATTTAGGAGAAATGTTAGGCTCAAGGAAATTCTTTATTTCCTTTACTTTTATGGAAATTTTATAACTCGACAGCAGTATTACATTAAAAATTTTTCTTGCTTATAACCTAAAGTACATATGCTTTTTAAAAATCCTTTTTTTTCGTTAATAAATTTACTGCATATATTTATACTTGTTCTGCTTTATAGATTTGTTTGGCAAAAGATATTTTTTGCTGCACAGGTAGAAATGAATAAATTTCAAATAATTTTTAAGAATTCAACAACAAAGAATATTTGCAAGTAATTCGAATTGTAGTCGCCGTAGTCTAGTAGGTAGTGTGTCGGCTTATTAGACGTAAGGACACGGTTCAAACCCCAAGTCAGACATAAAACGAAATTATAAAAAAAAAAATATTTTTTCGGTGACTGCCTCTTAGCAGATTTCTGGCAAAAACTCTGAGAGTAAATAAAATTGCCATGAAGAGCTTCTCAAATATCTGTCGTTCGGAGTCGACTTTAAACTGTAGGTCCCGCCACTCATGTATAACATTAACATACACAACATAAGTGGTGTGAGAAGCTAAGTCGAAATCCTGACTGAAAGGTTATAATTATCAATTATGTATGTATGTTCTGTAATTCGACTGGTTTGTACGAGGAGCTCAGGAAAACCTAAAAAATTTTAATCATCTTCGAGCCAAATATGTTTTCATTGAGATGTCGCTTTTAACAATTAACCCATTTCCGCCCGCTGTACTATATATAGTACACAACTTAAAGTCGAAGTAAAAATTACAAAATGTATTATTTATTATTATTATTTATTCTGGAAACGCTTGCGACCAGTCAATAAAAGTACATGCAACATCCACGTAGCTGTTGTAAATCATAGATCAAAAATATCAATGAGAGGAATCCCCATTTTGGCTAACGATTTATTTCTTGTGGGATTGTGAATGGTTATTTAGTTTATTTTACATCAGTTAACTTCGAAGAACGTTGAAAAGCAGTTTATTTACTTGATAACATCACATTCTAATAAAAGCAATATAAAACGGTTTAGTTCGTATAGAATTTTTTGAGCTGTAGCATATTAAGTGTTGTTGTACTAAGTTTAGTACACTGGGCGTTCAAGGTAAGATAAAATAGTACAGTGAAGACGTTTTCTTTCCAGCATTGTGCTTTAGAATAAAAGTTTTTCCTGGTTTTTTGATTGCTTTTTTTGAATAGCGTCTTGTTATTAATTAAAAAATACTTTGAAAGATATAAAATGGCGAACCGACGTAGCAAAAACTATTTTGGGTTGGAAAAGGCAATATGTGACATTATTAGCCAAGATAATGAAAATGACGTTACTTACGATGTAGATATGCTGCCACCCGATTTAGATGTTCTCACTGACGAAGAGGAAGGTGGAGACGATGAATTATATGAAAATAAACTACCTCGAGATGTGCCCGGTAATATAAAGTTGGTTACTTACAGACCTACGGTTGAAGATGTATGGAGTAGCGATGGCGATGAGCCATGATGAGATGTTCAGAAAAAAAGAAGAATTGAAGCTACTGTTGAGTTCCTAAGTTGGAGAAAATGTGCTCCCGTTTATTCGTTTTTTCCATCTCCTCTAGATCAAAAACATACTGAAGACCGGCGTGCTAATGTTTCGGAAATCTTAAAAGATATGACCCCAGTGAAAGTTTTCGAGCAGCTTTTTGACGATGAAGTGTTAGAGCTTATCGCAAAGCAAAGTGCCATTTATGCCGGACAAAATAATAGGCACGATAGCGTCTTTACCAAAGAGGAACTCCGTAAATTTTTGGAAATACTCATACTTACCGGGTATCATAAATTACCTAGTGAAAGATCATACTGGAGCTTAGATGAATAAAAATAATTGCCACAACCACCAAAAAATTCCAAATCAACTTCGATGTGTCATATGCTCAAATCGAGTTAAAACATCATGTTGTAAGTGCCTGAACACACTTTGTTTGGAAAGAGGATGTTTTGCAAAACACCACACGTAACCGCCCATTGTACTAAACTTAGTACACCTCAAAAAACACAACTTAGAATAGTTTTTTTGTTTTTTTCTTTTATAGTACTATAAAATATGTTATTTAAATCTAGAAATAAAGATTGAATTTTAAAAATTGTTTGTGGTTCTCATTTGGGCGTTAATGGGTTAATTTTTCAAATTGTTCAATTATTATTTATTGTAAATTCTTATATTTTTTTATACCGCACATTGTTAACTATTTCACGTTTACTGGCTTGCAAAATTTAAATTCTACTTCTAAAATATGTTAGATATTGAAAAACTTTGTCAATTTTTTTTTTTATAAATAAATGATTACGTTTATAATTGCATTTATATTTCCGAATGCCATTGTAAATATCGTATATTTAAGCCATATGTTTGCCATTATGCTCCAAAGTTAAACCGCATATAAACAAATAAAATCAACAGCAATAATTAGCGGTTATAAATGCAAAAACAAAATTCAAATATTGTTCAACGAAATGTATAAAATTTATAAATTTTAAAACATATTTTTAATAACAATAATAAATCATACATAGCAACCGCGTGATAAAGAATATAAGGAACACATATGTATAAAAACTTAGTCACTTTTAATAGCGCAAAGTAGCAAATTACTTTTGCTTTAAATTCTGCTTGAAGTCGCCCTAGTCTAGTAGGTAGTGTGTTGCCTTATTAGACGTAAAGGCCACCGTGCAAACCCCGGTTCAGACATCAAAAAGAAAATATGAAAAAATATTCCTTTGGCGTTTTCCTCTCAGCAGGTTTCTGGCAAAAACTCTGAGAGTAAATAAAATTGCCACGAAAAGTTTCTCAAAAAATCTGTCGTTCGGAGTCGACTTTAAACTGAAGGCACAGCCACTCATGTATAAAATTAACGCACACAACATAAGTAGTGTGAGAAATTAGGTCCATAATCCTGACTGAAGGGTTGTATTGACCAATTATGTATGTATAGGTATGTATCGGGTCCGCCATCTAACGTTTTTTATTCAACTAGTGCTTATTTCGTGAATGGTAACACCTAGCTCATGTCTGATTTGACAGATAATTAGTTTCATCCTTCCGCTGAACGAATATGGTTGTGTATTCGCGTTTTCGCTTCGCTAAGTGGGCCTGTGATCGACTTACAGAAGATGCCGATTGTGGCAAAAAAATCATCTTTTCAGATGAAGCTCATTTTGATCTTGGCGGGTATGTAAACAAACAAAATTGTCGCATTTGGGGCACAGAAAACCGAAACGCATTGAAAAGCCGACGCACCCAAAACGAGTCACTGTTTGGTGCGGATTTTGGTCCATTTTTCTTCGCGTTGAACGAATTTTTGTTCACAAAAATTGAAGAGGAGGATATTGGCAACATTTGGTTTCAACGGGACCACACAGCCGAAGCTACACTCGATGTTTTGCGCCCTGTTTTTGAAGATCGCATTATCAGCCGCAGAGCTGATGTCGTTTGGCCACCTCGGAGCTGCGATTTGACACCGTTGGACTATTATTTGTGGGGTGCCGTCAAAGATAAGTGTTACGCCGACGAGCCAAAGACAATTGACGCTTTAAAGGACAATATTCGTGAAGCCATTGGTGAAATACAGCTGCACACAATGGATAATGTGCTTAAAAATTGGACCGATCGTGTAGGCTACTGCATGGCCAGCCGAGGCAGCCATTTAAATGAAATTATTTTCCATTATTAACCGGAAGGATTGTACTTTCAAATAAAAAAAAAAATTTGAGAAAATATTCAGTAGTTTTTTTTTTTAAGCATTTTCAAAAAAAAAAAAAGTTATTTGGCGGACCCTTTATAATAAATTCTGCTTTAGTTACTTTGGAATACTGCTTGTTTGTTATGAGTTTTACTCGTATATGTTGTTCATTAGCCTCATAACCTATATTTTGTTGAAATGCTGTAAGTATTACGCTTAATATATAAGAAGGTCGACATTTATCATAATTCACATTCTTTTAAGCATATCATCTGGTTATTATTAAAGTCAACTTACGTACATCCACTGAAACAAATTTTATCACACGTTCATTCTCTAAATATATATTTCTTCGCTCTTCTTTAACTTATGCCTTAGCCACCATAATAAATATTTACTTCAAGAGGAGTTTTGTTTCTTTCCAATATGCCTATACCTGAATATGTACGTACATGTCATTAAAACTCCTCTGGGGACCGATTATGATTATTTGTTAAACGTGAAAGATAACCAAATGAAACAAAAACAAGAAATGAAGTCATAATAGGTTATGTTTGACAATAAGTTTTACTGCGGTACAAAAACCAAAAATATTTCCATTGAAAAATTTCTAGAATACAAAAAAAAAACGAATAAAATCCTTGTTAATACCGGGTTATCCATTTCGTGGTTTCAAAATAAACGTAAATAAAACACATATAAAATATTTTTTTCATGATATTTCTTTTTTATTGTAAAGTTTGAACGTTGACATTATGTGTGAAACACTACATCATTTAAATGACCTCCACGCGAAGTGTTGCAAGCATTGATTCTTTTGAGGTAATTTTCGACCACTTTTTGACACATATTAGGCGGTATCTCAGCCATAACCTGATGAATGTTGGTTTTTAAGTGCTCAAGAGTTGAAGGTTTATCTGCATAAGCACGGTCTTTCGCGTAGCCCCACAAAAAAAAGTCTAATGGTGTCAAATCGCATGATCTTGGTGGCCAGTTGATACGAGTATCGCCACGACGAGAAATTTCGCGGCCAGGAAATGTCTCTTGCAATAAAGCCATATTCGCTCGAGTTGTGTGGCATGTGACACCGTCTTGTTGAAACCACATATTCTCCAAGTCGTATTCTTCAATAGCAGGTCAAAAAAAAGTCGGTTATCATATGACCATAACGCTCCGAATTGACGGTGACAGTCGTTCCATCGTCGTTTTCGAAGAAATAAGGTCCAATCACACCTTCGGACCAAAGAGCGCACCAAACAGTGACTTTTTCTGGATGTAATGGCCTCTCTTCAATTACTTGAGGATTCTCAGAACCCCAGATACGACAATTTTGTTTATTAACATACCCACCGAGTGTGAAATGTGCTTCATCGCTGAAGAAAATTTTGTTCGAAAAATTGCCGATACGCACGATACATGGCTGTGGCAGAATCACCATTTTTGTAGTAGGTTTTGATAATTTTTATGCGTTGTGTCATAGTTAAGCGATCCATTTTCGTCAATGTCAGACTTTCAACTGAAAAGAAAAAAATTGGTTTCACAACTTAGTTTGACAGATGTCGAATTCCAGTCCCATACTTTTGAAACCACGAAATAGATAGCCCTTTACTTTCATAGGACAGCAACAACTGCATACATCACACATAGCCCGATAACACTTGTTTATTCCAAAATTTTTACTTACCCGTAATAAATTCACCTTCAATATTCGTATATTTTATGCAATAAATGTACCATAAACTGGTCCCAATCACATAAAGCAAATATTCGATACTATAGGCTGTGTAGAGGCTATGTACATATGTATATTCCCAGTTAGACAGCTTAGTTCTTCAGACAAGTGGGTAAACACTTATCAAAAAATCACAGATACTTTTCTGACCACCTTTAATGCTATAGAGTGTCATAGCAAACATAAGTTGTATAAGTTGAAAATGAATTGTAAATGTAACATAGGTGTCTCAGAATGAGTTTTTGTTTGTTATTAAACCATCCTTGAATAGTTATTTAAGTACCCCGTAAGTGAATTCCAGCACGAGCTTTATTTACAACAATTTGTCGTTTATCGTCAAGCATAATAACATGATTATGCCATCGGAGAAGATTCAATATGAGGTTTAAAATTTAATATTTGTCTTGCATCTGAATTATCACAATGTCAGTCCTAAACTTGCAGGTTCGTAATAGGTTTCCCAGAAAAGGCAATACCAATAAAAATAAATTGCCTTTAACTTGATATTCTTACCTGTTTTTATACAATTTTACAGTTTACTGAGAAAAGAAAATTTGTGAAAATAGTTTTCCTTTTATTTTATTATTCTAGTTAAAACAATAACAATATAAAATGCACATGTACAAACTACCCTAGCTAAACATATCATATTTAATATATGTTAGTGCTGGGAAAAAAAATCCAATTCTTCTTTTTAACTTCCCAGTCCTTGATGAACCATAGCTTCCACAGCAACTCCTTTCCATTTCTCTCTTCCTAAGGTAGCGTTCATTTAATCTTGAATATCTTGAGCATGGAAGTGTTGAAAATTCACGTAACATTCTCAATAAACAAAAAATATTTAAAAATTTTAAAATATCAAAAGTTCGTTAATATTTGTAAAATCTTACCCGCCTGACACGGCGTTCATTGGAGCACTCTTTCTCATCCATTCAACACATCGCCAATCATTTATTTTTACATCTCCATAATGTGATTCATATCTGTAAATACACGACAATTTTGGGAAATATTTTTAAATTTAGAAGTTAAGAGAACTTATCAAAATAAATATCAAAATTGTTAATTTCGTATGTATGTATGTATCGAACAATAAAGAAATCACCGTAGTCTAGTAGCAATTGTGTTGGCTAGATTAGACGTAACGCCACGGTTCAAACCCCAGGTCAGACATCAAAACGCAAATATGAAAATATTCCTTCGGCGACTTTCGCTCACCATATTTCTGGCAAAAACTCTGAGAGAAAATGAAATTGCCATGAAAAGTTTCTCAAAAATCTGTTTTTCGGGGTCATTCATGTATAAAATTAACGCAACACAACATTAGTGGTATTCGAAGCTAGGTCGTAATCCTGACTGAAGGGTTGTAATGACCAATTATGAAGGTATCGATCAATAAAAAAAAAGGAAAAACTAAAGTTCAGACAGTGGAAATATCTGCGGATAAAGAAAAAGATCCCTATTATAAAAGATATAAAAGGAAAATTAACACAAATTTTATATTTACTACATATCGACGCCTCCGTTCTATAACATTATAAGTCGAAAAAGTGTATTTTGAGTTATGAGCTCTCAAAGTTTTCACGCGCCATATGACCATATGTGTATTCTAAGTAGATTTTTCCCTATAACTTCGGAACGGATCGGCGCATCTTAACCAAATTTTGACAATATTTAAGTTAGAGAACGTAGAATTTAAAAATGCAAGAACATTAAAAACGTTCTAAGTACACTTAGAACGTTATTGATAAGTTAAGATTGTATAACAGGTCAAATCCTATTACAAGATTGAATAGTTATCAGAAACGAAATTGAAATTGAGTCGAACTCACTGCGAACAATTAGGTCAACTATAGTAACTATTTCAAATATTAATTTATGGAATAAACTCAATATTTTTGAATTGGACTGAAAAAATATTCAGTGATTTATGTACACGAACAGAAGTAGTTTAGTATGTCAATTATCAAGCCATTTAGGCTGATTCCAATATCGTATCTTTATTATAAAAGGCTATCCATTTCGTGGTTTCAAAAGTATGGGACTGGAATTCCATATCTGTCAAACTAAGTTGTGAAACCAATTTTTTTCTTTTCAGTTGAAAGTCTGACATTGACGAAAATGGATCGCTTAACTATCACACAACGCATAAAAATTATCAAAACCTACTACAAAAATGATGATTCTGCCACAGCCACGTATAGTGCTTTTTCGAACAAAATTTTCTTCAGCGATGAAGCACATTTCACACTCGGTGGCTATGTTAATAAACAAAATTGTCGTATTTGGGGTTCTGAGAATCCGCAAGTAATTGAAGAGAGGCCTTTACATCCAGAAAAAGTCACTGTTTGGTGCGCTCTTTGGTCCGAAGGTGTGATTGGACCTTACTTCTTCGAAAACGACGATGGAACGACTGTCACCGTCAATTCGGAGCGTTATGGTCATATGATAACTGACTTTTTTTGCCTGCTATTGAAGAATACGACTTGAAGAATATGTGGTTTCAACAAGACGGTGCAACATGCCAAACAACTCGAGCGAATATGGCTTTATTGCAAGAGACATATCCTGGCCGCGTAATTTCTCATCGTGGCGATATCAACTGGCCACCAAGATCATGCGATTTGATACCATTAGACTTTTTTTTGTGGGGCTACCTGAAAGACCGTGTTTATGTAGATAAACCTTCAACTCTTGAGCACTTAAAAACCAACATTCGTCAAGTTATGGCTGAGATACCGCCCAATGTGTCAAAAAGTAGTCGAAAATTACCTCAAAAGAATCAATGCTTGCAACATTTCGCGTGGAGGTCATTTAAATGATGTAGTGTTTCATACATAATGTCAACGTTCAAACTTTACAATAAAAAAGAAATGTCATGAAAAAAATATTTTATATGTGTTTTATTTATTTACGTTTACTTTTGAAATCACGAAATGGATAACCCGGTATTTTAATTTCTTTAAAAAAATTTTCCAATTCCAAATAATTAAGGCAAATATATTAGAGTCTCATGTGGAATCGAACCCTTAACCATATACTCGCAGGCTAGCACACATTCCGTACATAAATTAAAGCACTTGTTACATATTTTAAGGATTTGACATGTCACTTATGATGACGTCATTTCCAACTCATTTACTTTGACATTAAGAGTTTAATGTAAACTTACGGAATGTCCCTTTTGAAATAAACAAATATAAAAGCACATTAAGAAGAGCACTTAACCCTTTAGCTTCTCTGTAAACAGATGCTTCCATTTCATATCGTTTATTTAGTTTCTCGTTTATTATTTCTTTATGTTCTATGCCTAGTTTTTGTTATATTGTTTTATTAGCTCATCAGAGAATACTTGAAAACAGTTTTTATTTTTAGATTTATTTTCACTTTACTTTTGTAAACTTTTGTAGCATTTAATGGGTGCCTCTTCATTTCCATTGTATTATAACGTACGAAAAGCACAATGTTAAAGAGAATTTTAAATTAAGTTTGAAACAATTCATAGTTAAAACATATTATCAGTTTCGATTAAAGAATTCATTTGGAAAAATTTTGTAAATTCCATATAAAAACTATATTAAACGATTAAAGTATTTAAGTACTTAGTCTTAAATACATACATAATTGATCATTACAACCCTTCAGTCAGGATTACGACCTAGCTTCTTACACCACTTATGTTGTGTGCATTAATTTTATACATGAGTGGCGGGACCTATAGTTTAAAGTCGACTCCGAACGACAGATTTCGGAGAAACTTTTCATGGCAATTTTATTTGCTCTCAGAGTTTTTGCCAGAAATCTGCTCAAAGGAAGTCGCCGAAGAAATATTTTCATATTTTCGTTTTGATGTCTGACCTGGGATTCGAACTCGGGCCTTCAGTCTAATAAGCCAACACACTACCTACTAGACTACGGCGACTACACTAAAGTCTTAAATAGGTTCTAATATTTTTTTTTTCTTTTTTTTTAATTCTTTTCAAGATTTTGTTAACAATCGCTTTTTCTGTTCTTCACATGTAGCCTATAATTTGGTGAAATGGATTACCTGAGTAAATACACAATATTATTCCCAATAAGTTTATTTCTTTGCTACCATTTGTAGATTGCAAATGGTAACAGTTGCTAAAAGAATAATTTGCAATACGTTTTAGCTTCGATTTTTTCGCTTCTAGAATTTCTCTTCAACATTTCCCATGAATTCATAACGTAGAATTTTGTTCTAGAAACCTGCGAAAATTTAGGCAAGATATACAGTGCGCGTCAAAAGAAACTCTACACTATGGATAAAATTCTAACAATCACCAAACTCAGTTTTTACCGCTTAAGGAGAGAGCCCGAAAAAATTTGACAATATTTCGATATTTTTTGTAACTTTTTTTTCAATTTTAAAAACTGGCAATTTATTATTATTTTTATTATTATTTATTTATTATAATGAATGTTTTCCTAATGCAACAAGATCAATTATCTTATAATTTACAGCATTAGAATCAGATAAGTTACATACCGTTTACCGTTTTAAAAAATTTTAACTACTTAACAAGTTTTTGAATCGCGCTGCGTTGCTAGTAAGTTGAATATTTGGGGGGAGATGGTTCCAGAGATAAATGGTATATATATAAAACTGGTGAAAAGAAGCACTCTTTCGGTATTTGAATGTTCGAATATTATTGTTCCTCGCAGACGATGTGAATACCAATTTGTCATAAAGAGAGTCAGGCTTTTTTGTAGTTATTATTTTATGCAAAAAAATTAAGATTTTTAAGCTTCATGTAGTCATCGAGGTGCATGCCAAGGACATGTATTAAATACGGTGATATATGATCAAATCTTTTCAAAGCAAAAACATATCGAACAATATTATTAAACGCTATGTTGAGCTTTCGTTTCAAAGTCATATTGCATCCAGCAAAAATCTCAGAAGCATATAAAAGAGAAGGAATTAAATATGTTTTGGCAATCATCATCCTTATCCTCATGGGTGTAAAGTGTTGAGTCTGCCATAGGGTTCTAATCTTCCCATAAATTATGCCACATGCTTGATTAATGTGATCCGACCATGTCAGCGAGCTATTAAAAGTAACGCCCAAATTTTTGGCTGTATTTACCAATTGAATTTTAGTCCCATTAAGAGAAATATTCATATTCCCTCTTAGTACCGCCGGAATTTTGCCAATTGTTAAAAATTTAGACTTAATAGGATTAAGAAGTAGTCCATTAGCAGATGCCCACTGATAAATTCTATCTAGATCAAAATTTATTTCATTAATAGCAGAATTTATAGCTGTTTTTGAACAACTTAAATATAGATGTACGTCATCAGCATACATTTGAATTTTAGAGTATCTGATCTGCAAAGGAAGGTCATTTGCATACATGGAGTAAAAAATTGGGCCAAGTATGGACCCCTGCGGAACACCTCGGCTTGTAAATAAGGGTGAAGAAACAATACCACCATTGACAACTATCTGTGATCTACTAGTTAAACACGAAGATATTAATTTTGTTGCGGTTGTAGAAAATTTAAACATATTGCCTAGCTTCAATAACAACATTTGATGGTCCACACTGTCAAATGCCTTGGAGTGATCAAGTAATACCAAAAATGTTAACTTATTCTCATCTAGATTGCCACGGATGTTCTCAACCACCTCGGTTAATGCTGTAGTGCAGCTGTGTTGAGGTCTAAAACCAGACTGACGGTCTGTTAGTAAATTATTGTCGAGTATGTGTTTATAAATTTGTTTATGAAGAATTATCTCAAAAACTTTTGATATGTAGGGAAGGATAGATATTGGCCGGTAGTCACCATCACTTTTAGGCACTGGAATAAATTTCGCTGACTTCCACTCAATTGGAAAAGTGCTAGTTGTTAAAATCGTATATAAGGCAATCGATATATAAGGCAATATAAGTTTTATAAAACGAGGATGGATGTCGTCTAGGCCAACAGCATTAGACTTAATTTATAGAAATCCTTCAATTGTGTCATCCAAACTAAGATGTCGGAAGTGGCAATGAAACAATTTTAAAATAAAAATAACGGTAATTTATTAATGTATATTTTTTTTTGAACGTACAGTTTCTTTTTACGCTCACTGTAAATATTCCTTGTGAATAATTTACATTATTGACCACAATGCTTAGAAGCACATTGTAGCAGGTTTTTCGACTACAAACTTCTTCTAAAAGAAGTCCCCAAAAGAAAAGAAAATGATATTGAAAATCAAATGAATTTCATCTAATTTGCCAGTCAAATTTATTTGAGTTGTTACACTTTGAAAAATTTGCTTTGACCTATGACCCTTTCATTTTCCCTTAGGATGTATGCTGTTTTATGCCTGTTTTTTGCCGTTGTCGTTGTCGGTAAGATTAATTATGCCATAAATCAAAACTTTTGTTAAATTTTCATTTTGCACCAAATTTACAATTTTATTGGCAGATGAATAAGGCCATTAACCCTTTTATTTTTTTTTTTTTTTTGATATCAATTGATGTTTGATGTTTTGGTTTTTGTTAACCTTGTTCTTTTTTATACTTTTTTTTATGTTTTTTATGGAGTATTCAACTCTTTGTTTAATTCAATTTGCTTGATTTATGGTCCATGTATACATTTCATACTGATACGTTATGTATTTTATCTATTTGGGTAATTTTTCTTGGCATTTTATACACGATACAGTTGTATGTCCTCATATGTGCATGCATATATCCGTGTCCCCATTGCCTTTCACTAGTTTTTGCCATTTTTTTTTTTTATATAATTTTGTTGATTTTCTTTTTTTTCGATTTCATTCATTTGTTACGTTATTATTTATTCTTTTTCCATTTTCATTTTGACCCAGTATCCATAAAAATGTTAAAATATTTTTATTATAATATCGTATTAGATTTTTTATGTATGTTTCTGGGTTACTATGTCTGGCGTAAAATCTTCTTTACAATTTATCAATTTTTTTCAAATGGTTAGAAAGCATTCTTATGTACCATGTAAGCACATGTATAAAATACATTTGGCCAGGACAGATTTCCGTTTAACAAAGTTTTTATGTAAAAAAAAAAAATACTTCTTTTATTTCTACTTTTAACAGTTTCTTTGTATCGAATATATTTGTTTCAATCATATGTTATAAATAATATTTTTTTTTTAATTTTTTCCTGTCATTCATAATTCGTTTACGTGAAATTATTATAAAATTAACTGTTTTTTTTTTAGATCAGCACTAAGTCCCCAGACTCAGATGGTCCTTTTTATTGTTGAAAATTCAAAAGAAAGATGTGGGAATTAATTTTAATTGTTGTGTTGTAAAGAATTATCCAGAATTAAATGCCGATCTGACAAGATCATCAGTTGGTAAATATCTTTCATCGTGCAAATAATTAAAACATACTAAAGAAGATGTGATTCAAACGTAGGTATTTTTCGAGCATTACGAGGATAACCTCCTACGATAATAAATCATCGTCCCCAATAATCCACTGTGCAATGAATTGTAAGAAAGATTGTAAGGAAATTTGATACATAAATTATTTGCAAAGTAGGCACTACCATTAATGTTGCTTCTTATATTAAAAATGTGGCAAATAACTCGAATTTGGTTCCCTGGTGTTCTCAACAATTTTTTTTTTTTTTTTTTGTTACGACCCCGGCCACACACTAACCCACCCTCACCCGACCGCGGAGGGCTCGTCCCCATTACGTAGGGACACGTACACACTACAGTTCGGACTGTAGCGCGTAAAGGAAAAGTAATGACAACGAGAACATAAAACAGCTACAGAACTTAATCACAAGCTGAATAAAGTAACAATAAACTACGTAAGACAAGAACGAAAATACATTTTTATATAATAATTTGATCCGTATTAGTTCATTATGGCATATTTTGCATTTGGATTTGTACCTTCTCCAGTATAAGGTCCAACTCACACAACAAATAAACTCGGCTGACCATTCACAACACAATAAATATGAGCATACATATATAATCGGTCATTACAACCCTTCAGTCAGGATTACAACCTAGCTTCTCACACCACCTACAGTTAAAAGTCGACTCCGAACGACAGCTTTTTTGAGAACCTTTACATGGCAATTTTATTTACTCTCAGAGTTTTTGTCAGAAATCTGCTGAGAGAAAGCCGCCGAAGAATTATTGTATCATATTTTTGTTTAGATGTCTGACCTGGGGTTTGAACCGTGACCTTACGTCTAATAAGCCAACACACTACCTACTAGACTACAGCGATAAGCTCACTTAATAGTTGCGTTAGAAAAGTTATTGCAAGTGGATCTCGGAAAAGCAAAAAGTGATTTTGGAACATGCATTGCATCTGAAAAAATTACTATTTGGCGTGTTTTTTGATATGGAACTGATTTCTATAAAAATGTCCCAAAGAACCCGCCCTCGGCACTTCAGAGAGTTATGGTTGTATAATAATTGACTTTTTTCACTCTGCAATTGATAATTATGAACTGGACGGTATGCTCTTTTAACGAAACTATCTCACGAACGACACAACACAACTAATTTTTTTCTTTATTGCAAAAGTAGTTTCCAGAAGGAGTAATTTCACGTTTTGGAAATGTCAATTGGCCGATCAGATTGCGCGATTGGATGTCGTTTGACTTTTCTGTGAGACCAGGTCAAGGACCATACCCGACCTAAAAGGATCATTTAATTTATATTATATTTTTCACATAATGTCAAGGTCAAACATTCTAATGAAACAATTGTTTTATCGAAATCATGGGCCTATGTATGTTTCATATAATCTTACTCTTGAAACCGAAAAATGGATTACGTCTTTACCGTTGTCATTTACTTTTAACTTTAAATTAATATTTTCATTAATTTCATTGTTATTTATTTAATTTTATATTAATAATGCGATTAGTACAAGCATTTTGTGCAGTATTTCACGAATTAAATTTCTAATTTTTGGTTTTCAATATGATTTGTTTTGCTGAATTTTAAATTTCGTATTTAATTTCACTTTCGTTTGACTTCTTTTTGCTTCTTTGCGATTTTAAAACATTTTACTTTACTTTCGCTTTTAATTTTGTTGAAGCTTTTAAAGTAGCAACTTTTATGGCATGTGGCGCATAGCAGCGCTTTCGCTTTTTATGTCCTTGTTGTTTCTAGTCATTTGTTTTACTGCTGAATTCTTAAATTCATTTCATTTAACATACATTCGCTTTCACTCACACTTTCTAGGTGGTGGGTGGTATAATATACTAAAGTGGAAAGAAATATGATTTGAAGTAAGTTTTGTAGTATTTATCCACATACTCAAACCATGTTTGAAATACACAATCATTAACAGAAGTATTTTTTTTTTTTCTTTATTTAAAAAATTAAAAATACTTTTTTTTTTTTATTTTTTTTAATTAATAATACCTTTCAAAGATGTATTTTCACTTTTCACAAAAAATATTCGTTTTTACTTTCATGCTAAAAAGAAGAGTATTCGTGTCTCTTCTTTTTTCACTCGATATTTGGTTTTGTTTGAAATATTTCATTAATATACGCATGCATCCATTTCGTATTGACTTTCGTTTGTTACTATTTTGGTACATTGGCACAGTCACTATGCAAAAATGAATGCCTTTGGTAACTGTCGTCGAGAGCTGTTGATACCGTAATATTCGTTAAATGAGAGCTGTAGCAGAATTCTGTTCAACAGAATTCTGTTGAACAGAATTATGCTACACTCAAAGGCGCTCAATAAAGCTCAAAGCTTTTTTTCTATCATATTTCCCCACAAAAAGGTGGTATTTATCACAACCGCTAAATTTTCCGAACATACCGATACAGAAGTGTGTATGTTTAAAAACCAAATTCTACTTTAGATTGGAAAATTTCAATTTTCAAAAATGTTGCAGTTACAAGACAATTTTTCAAAATTTAAAAAAAAAATGTGTAGATTATCTACATGCCCGTTGCTTATAATTGTATTTATTTATTTCAACGTCGTCAAAGTCTGCAAATAAATGAAACGAAATAATAGTAGGAAGAATTCAAACAAGACGGACAACAACGAGAGCACTCAAGGTAGCAGAATACAAGCAAGACCTGTCTTCACTGAATGGACTTGAACCGAAAATCCAGAAATAAAATCTTCGTATGGCCCTTTTGATTCAATCTGTGGTCATAGGTATCAGTATATGTATACCTATTAATATATAGACTACAGTCGAGTATACTTTTTCTAAATAAGTATTGCCACTGCACCGATGCTAAGTTATGTTGGAGTGGAATACTATTGGCTTCAGTGAACTCCATGAGTATTACCGGTTTGTTAGGCTCTATTCGTAGCAACACTGCTACCAGCATTGCTCTATGATTCACAGCACTTACTAAGCCTCCTCTTTGCGTTAAAATATTAGACTCCAAGACAAATGTTGGAACATGTTCAATACAAAGGTTTACTAACGTTTGAAAGCAAATTACCTTTGACCTTTACAGAAAATGCACATAAACAATCATTGCCCTGAAGACGGTAAAAGTGAAGATGAAGAACTATCAACAGAGAACAAAGCTGAACGTAAATAAAAAGTCTGTCTAAAGATCGTAGTAAATTCAAGAAATGTTGTATATTTTTTTCGACTGTAAACCTGAATTAGAATAGCCCAGTATCCAATAAATGCTGAAGATGACGTAAGGCGTCATTTATTTGATACGAATTAGAATTGCTTTTACGTATCATTTCACAAAAAAAAAAAAAAAAAAAACAAAAAATGGAAAGAGGAGCCAAGAAATCCATTACTTGCAAGGAAATATTCAAAGGAAAAATTATAAGACCTACCACAAAACATTAGCAATTAATGTTTTTACTCATTTACCCTACCAGATATTTCCTTTTGTAATTATTATAAACAGTAACTTCAATCAATTCAGTCATAAAAATTTCAGCATTAATTTCATCAAAGCGCTGTTAAAAATTTTCAAAAGTATTAACAAACTTCGGTGAACATGATTTTACCTTAAGAGGCCGTTGCTTAACCCCTGAAACTGCTTTAGCACATTCGATGTTTCACAATTTCAACACAATGTTTATTTTTTACTTCTTTCCCCTAAATTCCTCCTGACACTGCATTAACAATTTCTTCGATAAGTTCCAACAAAATAAAATCCACATCAATAATCCTATAAAATTATGTTCGAAAACTTTAACTTCTACCATCTAAAACTGTTACGAAAATTAATGGTGAACAATTATTTGTTATGGAACCTTGAGCAAAAAGAATTTTTAACATTTTTTTTAACAGATTTAGTCATTTTCATAACGAAGTTAATTCTTGTTGTTCATTTATAAAGGCAATTTAAGAAAATAATTCTAAAGGACAGGCGATTTAAAATCTTGATAACTCTGTTCAACACAATGCGATAAAATTATTTATTTCTAATATTTTCCGAAATCATTCAATTTCTTAATTTTACATTAAAATCTAACCTTTACTAGCCATGTGACTGAAACCATCTTGACTACGTCTATCACAAAAATGCTTATTCCAAACCAAATGTATTGTAAAGGACATTATAAATTCTAGCTTTATCGACTTTAATTTACGTATGGTTTTATGATTTTTAAAACTTAACAAATTGGTCGCTGTGGTCTAGTAGGTAGTGTGCTAGCTTATTAGACGTAAAAGCCAGGGTTCGAGTCCCAGGCCAGACATCAAAAAATAAAAAAAAAAAATAAAAAAAGTATTTTTTCGGCGTTTCTTCTCAGTTTCTCAAAAAAAAATCTGTCGTTCGGAGTCGACTTTAAACTGTAGGTCCCGCCACTTATGTATAAAATTAACACACATAACATAAGTGGTGTGAGAAACTGCGGGCTTCTTGGGGACGATTGCCTGTAGACTGTCTAATGGTGAAGGTATAGCACTGGCCATTTTATAGTCACCTAGCAGCAACTCGTTTCCTTGCCGTTCGCATCTTCCCCCTTTCCACCTTTCCTAAAAAACCTGCACAATGCACTGCATGAGTAGGGGCCATCCCCTGAGTGCTGGTTTCATAATAAAAAAATAAAAAATAAAAATAAAAAATTTATGTATGTTTAATTTTTTTAATTGAATCCTATTCACATGGATTTGGTCAAACAAATGTGAAGGTAAGTGAAAAAATTTTACTTGAATTTAATTTTGTTGATCCTCCATGGTGTATTGTTCATAGCCACTTATAAATACGTGTATCATATCATGACTAGACCAATGATGAGTTGATGAGCGCATAAGTGGTTACGTCTACTATATTTGTCCCCTTCGTTTTTGTTTTTATTAAAAAAAAAAGAAAAATTTTATTAAAATCTTCTTACGCACATACGACTTTACACAAGTTCTTGATAATTTCTCTTCTAGGATAGTGCAATCCTACATAATTTGTAAAAAAAATGTGTTTTTAATTTATATTAACGCCTGACCCCAGAATCCGTGGTCCGATTTCGGTGAAATTTGGCACAAATAGTATTTGGAATATTTGTATTGATATAAATATTTTTAATTTTTTTAAGTCTCGTGGGGGCCTTTGTAGGGCATGGGTATTTTTCTACCCACTTCGGCATAAGTGTGTTCTAAAATAAAATTTTTTTCTCTTTATTATATGGCGAGTAGACAACATAGTTAAGCTATATTTGAGAGTTTTATTGAAAATAACAGATTTGTGACAATAATAATCCTGACAAGAATGATAAATTTGCCAAAATTACTCCATTGAACACTGCACTGAATAAAAAATTCATGCAATTTGGCATCTTTTCTCATAGTCTTTCTGTGGATGAACAGATGATCGCATATTATGGTCGCCATTTGGCTACAAATACTGTGTGTTGGCTTCTATGACAGGATATTGTTATTCTTTTATCCCATATGCTGGCGCTTCTGCTAAATATAATGCTGACTACGGCCTTGGAGAAAACGTGGTACTACGACTATTAGAGAATATTTCAGATCCAAGTCAATATAATGTTACATTCGACAAGCCATAATTTATTATGTACTTTATCTCGAAAAGGTTATTTTGCAACAGGTACTGTTCGAGATAATCGGAGCAATCACGCATTGCTGGATGATATTAAACTGATGAAAAAGAAACCTCGGGATTCATCAGATTTTTGCTTTGACAAGCAACAATATCGCAGTTATCTGGAACGATAATTCGGTAATTACCTGTACACATATTTATTATCATGTTATACCTATGTATGTGTATATTTTAAATCTTTCTGAAGGTGGTAACTGTGATGTCTAATTTTTTGGGTGCAAAACCGATTTGCAAAACCAAAAGATATGACCGTAAACATCGCATGATGGCTGTCGTTGAACAACCATACATAATACATGCATATAATCAGCGAATGGGTGGGGTTGACTTATTCGATAATGGCGTCTACAATTATCGTATTCTAGTCCGCGGAAAAAAGTGGTATTGGCCATTACTAACTAACACTAATGACGCAGCTTTGGTAAATGCATGCAAACTACACTGCTTGTGCAGGGGATGTAAAGGTTTGCCACCTATGAGCCAACTCGATTTTTGGGTTAGCGTTGTTGAAGCGTTGGTAAAAATTCGTGAAAATCGACGCCGTGATGGAAAAGTTGACACAAATGCGCAGCAAATAGCAAAACACACTGACAAATTTGACCACATAATTGATAAAATTGAAAAACGCTGTCGCTGTGCGCAATGTGGTGGGAAAAGAGAGTACGGTTGTGCAAAATACAGTTTGAATGTGCATCCAAGGGATTCTTTTGCACAATTTCATGCCGGAACTACCAAAAATATAAAAAAATGGATAAAAATAAATGATTTGAAATTTCTATTTGAAATTAATTTTTAAAAGTTTTATGAAAAATATTTCATACCAATGCCTAAGTGGGTATTTTTATACCCATGTCATTTAATCGCACCTGTAGCTTAGGTAAGTAGACCAATTCAAGTGAAAGTAATTTTATCGGGTAGAAGATATATTATATTACATGGCATCTAAAGATTTTTCTGAGAATATCATCCATACATATTCCACAGAAGTTCTTTTTACAAAATTTTGATTTTGAAAAATTCGTGATCTTTGACTTTTTTTCTGTCATCCAAAATATGTGAATATCATGCCTTACTAATTTTTTTTTAAACCGTTCTATGTCTTCTTTATTCGTTCTTAAAGAAACGTTTGGGCTCTCGTTTAGTTGGGTCAAGATAGAATTTTTTAAAAAAGCTTCTTTTTTTGGGTATTTTTCTACCCATTCGGCGTTAATGGGTGAAAAAAGTTTCGTGGGGTTTTGCAGTATTTAGTAAAACACAATATTCTCAGATAATGTATTCGTCTTTGCTATTTAATCAAATTTCCAAACGTTTTAGAAAATTTGTAAGAAAAAAATTTTACGCTTTTCACGAGCATTGTTCAATGAGAATAGAGTTTCGGCGAAGGTCAGAAAAACACGTTTTTTAACAGAATTGATTTGATAAGAAATGCATCTGGTTCGTGCTGATTTTTGAACAAAACACTGATTTATTTAACAATTGATTAAGAATAGCTTTCTGAATTAAAATATGTACACAAATTTATTATAATTGCAAACTGTCAATTATTCCTCGAACACGATATACGGATTAAATTATATCTTAATATTGAGAATAATAATTCAGAATACTTCCTCTCATCTATCACCCAAAAGGTTTTGGCACAGATACGAACATAATTTGTGTAAGATAATCATAATTTCAGAAATAAGGGTGCTTTATCCTACCGTTTTTGATAATGATCAAAAAGGAATATTTTTCTAGCGATTTTTCTTAAGCTTTAAAAATATTTTAAAACTCTAAAGTGGAGACATTAGGAGACACTTGAAGATACATGATTTCTATGTAGTCTGGTTCTCCGAAGTATTGACATGACAATTCACTTCTGAAACTTCTTAGTGGCTATGAATGAATGTAAAGGCTGAATGACTAACTGAATCAACTGCATGCAGGCTTTATATACGGATCCAAACTGGCACATGGTAAAACAAGGAAGAGAATCAGAGATCAGCAATGAGTATTCAAAAATATGAGTAGAATCGAATCATACTCATAATTTCTGATTCATCTCGAATCTTCAGTCACTCGAATCATTTATAAGTATTATTAGTTTTTTTTTTTTTAAGTTATGAATCTGAATGAGTCAAACATATTTCGAATGGTATGAGTTTGTTGTCAACGTTGTGCGCATACTCATTGCAACCTATACTTATAAATCAACGTCGTTGTAGTGAGTATGAATGAATCAGAGTACATAGTTAAATTTCAATATTGTTAACCCACTTATATTCAAAATTTCATGTGCGCTTATGAGTAGCGAAAAAACGATTCATTGCCGATCTCTTAGAGAATCAATAAACCAGGATTTAGAATATCGTTTATAACATCATACCATTTGAATATGTCGCTACTTTAGCTACTAAAGCACTTCCAGATAGTTTCTCATAGTACACGAATTCAATTGCCTATTGCATATTTGACTGTAGGTTTTTTATAACGACATAGTACACTAATGAATTCATTAATTGTTATTTCTTTATTACTGCAACTAGACTAGCTTTAATGAATAGGAAAATTTTTTCATATCTGTCACAATAAAAAAAAAATTATTTGAGAATAATGAATACAACAACAGAATAATGTTATAATTGATGTGGGTATTTATGATTTGATACGTGTTAAAAGGCAAAAAGCACAAGCCATTGTACGCTAACAGAAATAAAACGTTAAAATAAATGTAATTAAACAAGCAAACAAAAAAAAAAGGAAAACCATGAATAACATTTGAAAAGTCCGTGCCATTAATTAAATAAATTGAGCGAATACAACAATCGTTGACAGTTTGATGCGCCACCAACAACATTTACCAAAAAGGTTCATTATTTAGCACGGGTGGAAGAATTTTATCATTTTATGACTTCATATCGTTTAATTATCTTTTCAATTTTGTCAAGACGTATTTGATGTCATAAGAAAAACTGGTCTGAATAGCCAACATCATGTCAAATTAATCACTTTGATTTATGATGGCTGTGGTATCACAATTGTTTTGTTTTTTTGGTATTTATGGCGGGGACTTTGGTAATAATATGGGGTCAAGGCAAGACAATTGATCCATATTTGTATGATCAAAGTGATGAAAGATGGCGCTGTAGTGAATTAATATTTCAAATGAAAACTGTTAACTTTTAGAATTAAACATATTGTTACGTTTTTACCTTTTAAAAACGTTAAAAATATGAGTTCGTAGATTGCAAATAAAATAAAAATAAATCTGTGTTTATTTTTCAGTCAATTCTTTATTATCTGCACAACTTTTGTGCCACTGTTCGAACTTATTCCACGTATACAATGATAAGTTTCACAATATGTTCTCGTTCGTGATATTTCTCTGTTTATAACCTTTTTTTATAAGCAACAACACTTGTCAGTTATTCTTCTTTGCTCACAACCTTTTTTGTAAGCACCACACTAACAACTGTTTTCTTCACGCAACTTGTCTGCACACAAGTCTGACTGGATTATAACTCGATCTCGTATCTTCACACACCACTGATTAATTAATTCTCACTCAATTCAACGCTACGTCGTCACACGACTAACTTAACTCGAACTCCGAGAATCACGTGTCTTCATACACCACTGACTGAATTCTAACTGAATCATCGTTGCTCGCTTTATCTTGCCTTTTATATCACTGGATCAACAGTGTGATGAATGCCCTTGAAGGATGATGACGACCTTCGGGAACAATCCAAAAATGTAAACAACTTGTTTCCATTTTTGTTGTTCGTGTATCTTGTTTACTTTCGTCCAGGCAGAGTTGTTTTTGTTTTGTTTGTTTGTCTTTCTGCTATATTTTTTATACACAGACGTTGTTGCTATATTTTTGTTTATTCATCGATCTTGTAAACAAGCCCTGTTGTTTTTGTTGCTATATGCTTACTCATTCGTTGATCACGTGAACAACTGCATTGTTTTGTTTTTGGACCTTTTGTTTTTATGCGTGATCAAGTCCATTGTGTTGTTTTTGGAGCTTTTGCTTATTATTTTAACAACATCATTTCCATTTTCGTAACAATATAAATGCTGCATGATATCATTATTAAAGATAATAAACTACGGTGTTTTAATAAGAAATACTAAATTAAAAGTTTTAATAATATTAGCAGAAAAGTTTAAAATTTTGAATTTAATAACTAAAACCAATTTAATCTATGGAAATTAATGATCATTGATCACGAACAAAATATATCTTATTTGAAAGAAATCATTTTTAATATTCATTTTCTGTATGTATTTTGTTCAACCAAGTGGCTAAATATCAAAATTAGTCGTACAAATTCACGATTGACTATAAACTCTCTTAGAGCAGAAATTGAACAGGCAGTCATGAATTCTTAAGTACCAAACATTCGGATATTGAACAATGAAATATAATGTTATTACGAGTATAAAGCAACTGTAAAAAACTGAAAATAACTATTTTCAGGAGGATTAGTAAAGGGGGACTTGTAGACACTTGTATCTAAAATCTGTTACAAATGCAGGAAATTACCAAATTCTTAATCTTTCTTAATCTTTAAGATTTTTTTATTTACTTATTACATTAATATTGGTACGCTGACAAACAGAGAACCATGCAACATTTTGTTCAAGATTACATTCTATTTCGATTAATATACATACTTTCTGATTAAAATAATAATTGTTAACAAAAAATAGATCATGCGTTTCAATACGGATATCCTAGTGCCATCTTACGTTATTCCGCACTTCAAAAATCGAATTTCCTATGAAATTGAAATGACTTGAAATCATGTTATCAATCAGAATATTATCGAATACGCTTACTCATATACTTTCACTCATATATGATATTTATTATATACAGGATATCATATGGGTATTACGTTTTAGTACTTTCATTTCCTTTAATTTTTCTCTCCTTTTTATATTGTCAGAGCTGTTTTCGCTTATTTTCTCACAAAATATGTTATTGATTGCGCTATAAAAGGTATGAAAACGACAAATCAAAAGATAAAAGGCAATATTTTTTTATGAGCCGCAGTTTAACAGGGAAATGCTAGTGAAAACAAAATAAAAAAATATGAAAATTAAAATAAATTTTATGTTTCCTTTTGTGGCTTAAAGTGTAGAATGTAATGATTTATTTGAACATATTGTTACGAAAATGGAAATGGTGTTGTTAAAATAATAAGCAAAAGCTCCAAAAACAACACAATGGACTTGATCACACATAAAATGATAAACAAAAGCTCCAAAAACAAAACCATGCAGTTGTTCACGTGATCAACGAATGAGTAAACATATAGCAACAAAAACAACAGGCTTGTTTACAAGATCGATGAATAAACAAAAATATAGCAACAACGTCCGTGTATAAAAAAAATATAGCGGAAAGACAAAAACAAAAAACAATAACAACTCTGCCTGGACGAAACTAAACAAGATACACGAACAACAAAAATGGAAACAAGTTGTGTACATTTTTGGATTGTTCCCGATGGTCGTCATCATCCTTCAAGGGCATTCATCACACTGTTGATCCAGTGATATAAAAGGCAAGATAAAGCGAGCAACGATGATTCAGTTAGAATTCAGTCAGTCGTGTATGAAGACACGTGATTCTCGGAGTTCGAGTTAAGTTAGTCGTGTGACGACGTCGCGTTGAATTGAGTGAGAATTCAACCAGTGGTGTGTGAAGATACGAGATCGAGTTATAATTCAGTCAGACTGGTGTGCAGACAAGTTGCGTGAAGAAAACAGTTGTTAGTGTCGTGTTGTTGCTTACAAAAAAAGGTTGTAAGCAGAGAAATATCACGAACAAGCACATATTAAGAAAGTTATCATTGTATACGTAGAATAAGTTCGAACAGTGGCACAAAAGTTGTGCAGATAATAAAGAATTGACTTAAAATTAAACACATATTTATTTTTATTTTATTTGCAATCTACGAACTCATATTTTTAACGTTTTTAAAAGGTAAAAACGTAACAATATGTTAACGAATTTTAAATATATTGATTCACTTCAGAAATATTATAATCTAAAAATATATTTATCTTTATTATGTGTACTTACTTACTTATACCGTATAATGCTTACTGATTGTTTAATCGTTTGACTTTTAAAAATTGAAAAACAAACTTCGCATAAAAATTGCGTAAGCGAATGGCTATAAATTAATTATTGCAGTCTTTTGAAAGCTTATTTCATGTAAATGTAGCCCGCGGCCTTCAAAAGCTCAAACATTTGCATAATCTTACTGGCCGATATCTCACAAATAGGAGATATAAATTTATTTTTCAAAGCAGCAATAATTTCTGGTTTATCCCTGTATCCGACAGCCTTCTTACATCTCCATGAAAAATAATCAAATGGGGTTTTCAGTATAATAATTACATGACACACCGTGATTTATGATAATTTATAGCATTTAGGGATAGTATATCGGATAGTATAGGGATAGTATATTGCAATCAAAGACGCTAAAAAATCAAAGCGTTACTTCAAAGTTTCTCTAAAAGTGTTATTTAAACGTTAGTACAACGTCTAAGGTTTAGTGTTTTATAAAGGTTATAAATAACTGAGATACAGTATAAAACGTCTCCAAGGATAGATTTGCATATTTGAACCAAGTAAACATAATAAGCCATGCACGTATTCTTTGCTATTTATCTTATTTTAATATTCATTCCTGAATACAACATTCAACAATGTTTGTTTCTCATACATTTAGACTGCCAACTTTTTCTTTATGAAAGTTCTTGCAATCCTCAAAGCAACCTGTAAAAGTTTTTCAATTAAAAAGAAAATTATTTCAATTAAAAATTCTTATGAACACACACTTACCAAAAATTGTTCATACGAAAGAAATTGTTATTAGGAAAGAAAATTACGGGTGATCGAATTTTCACTTAATACTCTACATTATGACAAATGAAAGCAATTATTCAAGCAATCTCGGCGAACATTATGTCACAGAATCATAGAGTCGAATATGCGTAGGGAACTTGTGCGATTTAGTCAGAAGCAGACTCAAATTGCGAACTCAACAAAGCGAGAGCTCTATTTGGACGATTCCAATCAGTATAAGTTGAGGATAAGTTCACAAATGTGCAGAAGGACCAAGCCTAGAGTACTCAATGAATGTGTGCGACAGTAAAACCCATCTAACCAAAAACTATAGATATTCTTCAATAATTACCTCAGACTCATATTCAGTTTATGTTGGCCCAACACCATGTGCAACAAAAATCTGTGGAATTTAACCAATGAGGCAGCAATACTGAAAAAAATTAAGCAGTGGAAATGGGGATGCTACCCCGATAGTATAACAAGAATGGCAGTAGTGTGGAGTCCTTAATGCTCAAAAAGACGGTGACAATCAACAAAAATACTTGGAGACGCAGGATAATCCAAAAATAGAACATTTTAACCTTCTTTGGTAAATCGCAAAAATAACAACAGCAAATTGTATGAACTAGTAATACTCTGTATGAGCCATACTCTGCCAACAGAAGAAATAGGAAAAACTAAGGTACCAAATTTTGTATAGTGTGATATAAAGTAACGTATAAATTATCCGAATTCAACTGGTGATGCCGTTTAAAGTTTCCAATAAAAGTTACAAAAAAATTATTTGCTTCTACTCTTTTTTTTTTATTTGGTCTTAAAAATTTGTTGTTGTTGTTTAAGTAATTGTTTGTATTACAAAATTACAACGATATTATCTTTTCGTTTGTTTTAGTATTTAAATTGTGTATATACAGCTGAGTGAGTACACACAACAGAGTATGAGAAGATCTCTGATAACAGATAACGTAGTGTGTTGGGAGAAAATATAAGTTTTGTATGCCATATACGACCAAAACTCAGAGGATGGCTTCTTCTCATGTCGTACAGTAATTGGTATGAGCGAATTGTATTTTCGGACTTTAGAACTGAATCTGTTTATATTTTAAATGACAGGAAAAATTTTTGCCTGAAGATCGTTTCACATAGAGCTCATATATCTTATCAAAAGATCATCAGGCATTTTTTATTTTCCAAAAAATATCTGCACTTTACCCAATAGTTTTCCACACACAGTACCACAACTTCAGCTCTTCATTTAGACGCCACTGTATTTGTATTTGTTCATTATGTTAAGGCTTAAAGTGCAACAAAAGTAAATAAATTACATCAGATTAATTGTACTTTTTATTATTTCCTCTTGTGTTGTTGTTCATTTTCCATAGTCTTCCTGCGTAACGTTGTTGTTGTTGCCTTTTGTTTTCTTTCTTAACTTTTAGCGCATTTTTCCCCAACACTGACATTTTGCCATTAAAAATAACAACAACAAAACAAACAAACAAAGAGAAAAACAGAAACTGTTTGTTGTTCCACCAAAAGTTGTAACCAAATGAGACCCTAATGCCGTTAAAAAGAATGAAAAAAAAAACATTTCAGCTTTCCTTCACATGCTTTAAATGAGAAGCAATGTAACCAGCAAATGATACAAATACAAACAAACAAACAATAGCAAATGGAAAGAAAATTTTAAAATTAAAACAAAAAGAGAAAATTTAGCAAAGACACTAAGGGAAACGTGGCTGGAGACAACGCAAATAAAAAAAAAGAAAGAAAATCATTAAAAAGTAAATTAAAAAGAATTTTTAAAACCACTAAAAATCAACGATATTCTGTTGCTACTAAATAACAGAAAGTATTTAAAACATACAACGGGTGATTATTTTGTTAGTTGAGTTTACAACTTAAAATTATGTTAGTAAAAAAATATTAGAAAAGGAGAATTCACCATGAATGGACGGACTAACAAATTAACACGCTTGCAAATCATTGAAAGTTATTACTTCATGAAAAACTTGCCACCAGATTGTTATATGATCTTCGTCTCATTTTTGGCTCAGAAAATACAGTACAAATGTGGTGGAATGAGTACCCTTTAGTGCATTTGGTTGACTCACGGCAACATTGAACTGTACTACTTTAAAAAAGATGAAAGTTGCATTGTTAACCTCTTCACGCCCTTGGCCACATATGTGGACGTTTAATATTTTATAATTATAATTGTAATAATAATAAAAACAACAAAAACTTGATAATAACTTATTGATTACTAAATCCTCTAACAAGAGAAGTAAACATTTTACCGTTTGTCTGCACTGATGATATTATTTCCGATGCATAGTTGGATACAGTAGGACCTTGATTATCCGTGATTCAATTATCCGGCAACATCAATTATCCGGGATGGAAAAAGAAAATTTTTGGAATCGACTTAATTTTATTTTGGATCGACTTAAATTTTTCTGCATCGTTTAACCGTGATTACCTCTATTATCCGTGATTATAAGCAAAAATTTTTTTCTATTATTTTACACAAACAAGCGAAAAAGGGGAATTCCCTCTTTAGTATACGATGAGTCAGAAGCATACATGTAAACCTGTTTGGTTTAATTTAGAAATTTGAGAAGTGCGGTTTGTTAGTGTTTATTTTTACATGTATGTATATAAAATTCTTGAATTATTTAGTTTTTATATAAATATCTACATATTCATTTATTAATTAAAAAAAATATCTATTAAAAAACTAGGCAAAATTGGTACTCAATTAACCGGGAAAATCGATTATACAGAATGCTTCCGGTCCCGACCATCACGGAAAATCGAGGTCCCACTGTACTTTAGAAAAGATGAAAGTTGAATTGTTAAAGTAACATACCATGCGATTATTACTTATTTTTTGTGCTTCAAGTACAAGAATTGGATTTGGTAGTCATGCCACACGATTCCCAATACCAAAAACTTACTGAGCGGCGACTTAAGTGAACAATTTATCTCACGTTTTGAAAAAGTTCAACATCATGCGATTCGACTACTTTTTGTGGGGATATGTTGAATCACCTGCGTATAAGAATAAGTTAAGCACCAATTTCACTCCTGGAAAATAACATTGCAACTGTCAAATTTGGCACAGCCGTTGGTAATATTTGCATAGCCTATTGTTTTTTTTTTTTTTAAATTTTTCAAAACCCAAACAATTCAAAAACCACCCGTTGCATAAACAAACTAACTTTAACAATCACACAAAGACAACTGCCAGATGTGGAACACAATAACTTTTAATTAAAGCTAAACTTTCAAGATCATCTTATATTTTAAGGAATAAAAATTTGATTTGAAAAGAACATTTAAAGCCAAATATATAATTCGAATAAAATGTTTATCTATTAAAGAATTAATAACCGTATTTTATAACATTGACATTTAACAGACTAAGAGCCATTATTACAACTTGCCGTTAAACTTGAGTTTAGTTAAATGTACCTTTAGCTAAAGGGAACTGTAAAGTTACCTTTAATTTATTTTTGTTATTACAACTTACAGATAAAACTTTTACAAAAATATGGTAGTGCCGTAGCAATGTCGATAGCACTGTTCAATTAAACAAGTTCTTTTTAAAACGCAGTGGCAACGACGGGCTTCGTTTTTTGTTGTATGTATATGCTCATTTTGTTTATATTTGAAGTTGCCATATTGAAAATAATATGGAAATTTTTTGATTCCTGTTTGGACGTCTTAGGAATTATTTGTACTCGGTAAAAACGAAATTATGTTATGGGAAGACACGCGGAGAGAATGCAGCTCCCATCTAACGACTTCTGACGTGGTTGCAGATTCGCTGAGGAAGAGGATACTGTTTACCACTTTCTTTGTCAGCTTGACGGAGCTATCATCCATTGATGTCAAGGATATAGCTTGGTTTATCAAAATTTCGGGCTGATTTTCCAGCGTAAGATAGTCGTGCTTTTAATGTGCAGCTCTTGCGCTGACCAACTTCTGACCTAGTTTAGTGGAATTTGGTCAGTACAGGGACTGCGTTCACCTGTGGAATCACAACAGGCCACCATGTGTGCTCAAGTGAGCTTTTGGTAACAAAGCTACTACTCCAACCTACCAACCTACCTACCTACCAACCAGGGTTGCCAGCCTGGCTGGACTTGGCTGGATTGTCCAGCTTTTTTGAACTTGTCCAGCTAAAATTTAATTTGTCCAGATAAATAGAATTTTTTTTTAGTACACTGCAATAACTTGGGCAATAATTTTCATGTTAACTTTGTCAAATCATGTTAGCCAACACTGATTGTACATTTGTTATATTTTAATAAAAATTATATTTTTATAAAAATTATTTACACAAAACCAAAATTAAAATTTTCTCAGTATTTTTTATGTCCAGCTTTTTTTTGTTTTGTCCAGCTTTTTAAAACTCAATGTCCAGCTTTTTGCGAATCGGAATCTGGCAACCCTACTACCAACCGATTAGATAATATCAATCAAATCTGTTGTCTTGGCAGCACTATATCCCTGGAGCTAAGCGGTTTCTAATGAGCCTTCTTAGACTCATTTGTAGTTTATTTGCTTCAACTCAGCACGTTTAAATGATAATCATCAGTTAAATTGTGAAATCCACTCCTTTAGGCGTTCTCGTGACTTCAAGAAATGAAAAATATTCATAAACTGGCATCCAAGTAGAATGCCTAAAAAGTTCTAAATTATCCTAACCTACCTGCAAAAGACAATGTTTAATTTCGCCCAAAAGCTAAATAAAGATGTCAAGTAAACAAAATATTCCAGAACTTAAAAATGCACTTTAAATAGTTTTGGCAATGATCCAATAAAAAAGTAAAACTGAAATGTTAAAAATGTAAATATTAAGGATATAAAAGCATTATGGACACACTAAAGAGCACATAATATATATAAATATGTATAGAAAACCATAAATATATACCATGTAGATATATGTACATATACATATGTATGTATGTAGAAAACTATGAAAATAAAAACAATGTAGCCCAAATTCATTAAACCGACATAATGGAAGCTGATAAAGAAATTAAATTTTATATTATTCAGAACAAAACGATGAAATAAATTTAAACAGATTCAAAGACTTCAAAACTATCTCTTAAAATTTAGATAGGCGACCAGTACAGCACACTCACCGCACAATTATTTCTTCAAATATTTCATATTGTTAACGTTGCTCTTACTTATGGTTCCTACTTTTATTCGCCCACATATATTGCTGGCCCCGGATTTGCAGACAGGCATATACAAAAGAAGGTTTAATACAAACACTGCTTTAAAGGTGGTTTCATATAATAAATCTCAACTTAATATTATAAACTTTAGTCAAAGTTAGTTTAATTTAAACGAGATATAATACGATTGCATAGCACATCGGTATAGATTTTGGATAGTTTATAGGAAAATTGTTTTTGGAACATAACTCATCTAGTTAGCTACACACTTCAGTTACACAGCCAAGTGTGCCCTGCCCTCCGTAGAAGTTTATATTTTTCTATCAGAATATTTTAGCTTATCCTTCCAAAGAGAAAGTTTTTAAAGTTTGAAGATTTCTGTTTGTTATTTTTTTTTTTCTTGAACGTAAATTTTTATTTTTACTAACACTGTAACGACGATTTAAATAAATTTGGCTCTTAAGGTTCATTTAACAGCATACAAACAAAAAAAATTGAAAAGCCTGGGCAAAAAGGCTACATGAAGTTAAAATAAAAACCAGGCTAAATGAAGTTTATAAAAAACAACAAAAGATGCAACCGAAAAATAGCAAATGAGACCGTTAATGTTACTTTTGGCAAAACGCCACAACTAAAAATAATTTAACAACAATAAGGCAACAAATGCCAAAAAAAATTTTTTTCTTGTGTTGGTGTTCATATAAGGAATCTGTATGACATTATACACAATATAAAGGGCTATCCATTTCGTGGTTTCAAAAGTATGTATGGGACTGGAATTCGAATTCCAATTTTTTTCTTTTCAGTTGAAAGTCTGACATTGACGAAAATGGATCGCTTAATTATCACACAACGCATAAAAATTATCAAAACCTACTGCGTATCGGCAATTTTTCCAACAAAATTTTCTTCACCGATGAAGCACATTTCACACTCGGTGGGTATGTTAATAAACAAAATTGTCGTATTTGGGGTTCTGAGAATCCTCAAGTAATTGAAGAGAGGCCATTACATCCAGAAAAAGTCACTGTTTGATGCGTTCTTTGGTCCGAAGGTGTGATTGGACCTTACTTCTTAAAAAAGGACGATGGAACGACTGTCACCGTCAATTAGGAGCGTTATGGTCATATGATAACTGACTTTTTTTTTTTTTTTTGGTGAAACCAGCACTCAGGGGATGGCCCCTACTCATGCAGTACATTGTTCAGATTTTTTAGGAAAATCGCCGAAGAAATATTTTCGTTTTGATGTCTGACCTGGGATTCGAACACGGGTCTTCAGTCTACTAAGCCAACACGCTACCTACTAGACCACGGCGACTATTGAAGAATACGACTTGGAGAATATGTGGTTTCAACAAGACGGTGCCACATGCCACACAACTCGAGCGAATATGGCTTTACTGCAAGAGACATTTCCTGGCCGCGTAATTTCTCGTCGTGGCGATATCAACTGGCCACTAAGATCATGCGATTTGAAACCATCAGACTTTTTTTGTGGGGCTACGCGAAAGACCGTGTTTATGCAGATAAACCTTCAACTCTTGAGCACTTAAAAACCAACATTCGTCAAGTTATGGCTGAGATACCGCCCAATATGTGTCAAAAAGTGGTCGAAAATTACCTCAAAAGAATCAATGCTTGCAACACTTCGCGTGGAGGTCATTTAAATGATGTAGTGTTTCACACATAATGTCAACGTTCAAACTTTACAATAAAAAAGAAATATCATGAAAGAAATATTTTATATGTGTTTTATTTACGTTTACTTTTGAAACTACGAAATGGATAACCCTTGTGTGCATAGGAGATAGTAGAGTAGAGTATGCATACCTGACATAGCTAAAAAGCTGATGTCCTTTAACAGTGAAAACAGTAGAAGTGTTGGTTGCTGCCACTTGGCTACGTACGTAATCTATACGTAATAGAAAAAAATGCTAATGGTGCTGTTATCGCGTTACTAATTATGTATTATTATTATTTGAGAGGCGTCAATAATGATAATGGTTGTCTTATCATATTAAGAAAAAATCAATAAAAAAAAAATAACTTCCCCGTAATTGTTGCAGTGCAATACCATACAGATGAAATTTATATCTATGAGTGTGTATTAATAAACTTTAATTAACGATAACATATTGTCTAACAGAGGAATTTTTTTTATATCAAGTGATTACTTCAACACACACATATATCTTATCGTCTTTAATGCAGAACTCATATTACATTATAGTTTTATCTGCAAACATACATAAATACATAAAATAGTGAAATTATAAAATGGATTTCAATCCAATACTAAGGAATTCCTAACTTTTTTAAAAATATTGGAATTGATTAAACGTTTAACACAATCATTTCAATGAACGACATCAAAAAAAAAAGTATTTCTGTCTCATTATTCATGATTTTTTATATTTCCTTTTTATTTTGTAGCATAAATCTCTCGCTCCGTACAGGAAATTACTTGGTTTTGTAAAGCTTCTCACATCCATGAAGATCATCTTTTAAAGGTAATTTTAAAAACAGTGACAAAAGGCTTCTCATGTCTTTTAAACATTTTTAATCTTCTTTTGATTTACTGACAAGCAGTTGGTAAATATTGTCTTCTGAATTATAGGATTCATGAAAAAGTACGTAAATTGAATAATAAAAGTTTGGGATTTTAACGTAAATATGTATCGAGTATTGAATGGAAATATTTGCATGGAAAATGATTTACAGTTGCACCCAAAGTTAGTGTACTGATAGGGAGCAATAACCCAAATTCGAAACTAGTTAAGTAATTGTCCCCAACTGAATTATAAGGTTAAATGTGGGTAGAACTCGAAGTCGTAACATTGTAAATAAAGTCTTTCAATTAAAAATGTTAAGGTGCGGTCATATATGCAAATGTTTGCCACAATTTTGTTTTCTCTTGTTTCCCGAAGTATGACAGAAACAACTAAAATTTTGTTTCGTGGACACACTACGCACATTTATTTTCCCATTTTTGTTTCTTCAAATAGCGGCAAACAAAAGTAATGCAAACATGTTTGCCATGTGGTCACACTTAAAAAGTATTTGCCACAAAACAAATGTTTGTCTAGAATGTTGGCAAACAAAAATACGTATATGTACACATTTTCACACGTAATAGAAGGTGAATATTTTTTCGTTTTGTGTTGCGGAGCTTCTGTGATATTTTGCGAAGGGGAAAAAAAAGACGACTATGGCTTTGAAAATGGGTTCAGCGCATAAAAAAAGAAAAAAAAAACAGAAAAATTATGTTTTTAGCATTTTTTAACGTTTTTCCAGTGTAGCCAATCACCATATTTGAAAATCGCTGAAATGATGTACATAACTTAAAATAGATGTTAAATCTAAAAGTTGGAAATTGAATATATATAAATTGAAGGATTTCTTTTAGGTCTAATTTGAAAATTATTTATAGATATTTTTGAGAAAGGTTTTAATGTCACTTTGGTTGAAAATGTATTCTCCAAAATGATTGAATTCCAAAATGTACTATACTTGTGTAAAAGGAAAATTGGAATTATGTTGCTGCGTTGAATTACAATTCTCCATTATAATAACTCGTACAGTCCACTTCAAGAGTTCCATTCATAACATTGTACTTTGAATATTTTAACCTGCTTATTTACAGGAACAAAATTTGTCGTGATAATTTGGAGAAAAAATCAAAATCATTGCAATAAAAATGAAAAATTTTCTATAACAAAAACAAGAACTCTTTATTTTAATGTACTGAAGAGTTAGGTCGTTTCAGAGATCTTTTTCTTTAATAAGATTTAAAAAAAATTACCATTTTACTGAAAAAATCATTACAACCCCTGAATAGCTTTGATCTAGAAAGGTATAACAATTAATATATACATTAACGTGTATTTAAATTTCAGACTCTGAATGTATCTCCCACCCAATATTTATACGTATATAATGAATACATCTACAACGAATAAAAAGGTTTCCATAAAATAAATTATTTATTTTCTTCAAATTTGATTTCATACATTTTTTTTGCGATTTTAGTGGTTTTACTTTTGCTAGTAGGCAACACAGCCTTAAACAGCTGTTATTTGCTACTGTTTGCCCTTACTAAAAATATGTAAGAGCAAACAAATATTTGTCAAAAAATCATGAAAATATTTGCCACAGGGTGGTCACATTACAAACATTTTTGTTTGCCGGCAAATAATTTTATTTGCCCAAAATGGAGGATTTTTCTGTTTGCCACGCAAAATTATTTTGTGGTCACATTATGGCAAACAAATATTTTACGTTTTGTGGCAAATATTTTTTAGATGTGACCGTACCTTTGGTTTACCTTTACGAACGACAATTGTTTCATCATTTGCATCATCGAGGCGTATGAGTAATATAATTAAAAACAATATTACTCATACACAGGGGTGAACTAATTGTTTTTTGTATATATTTAAGTTTAGAAAGGCAACAACAACACTTAAAGAAATATATAATTCCATGATTTTACTGTGAGAAGCTAGGTTGTAATCCTGACTGAAGGGTTGTAATGGCCAATTATGTAGGTATGAGTAGAACTCGGGAAGACAAGACAAGACTCCGTACGAGTTGCAAGCCACTTTGAATTAATGTGGAGAGAAATATTGTGAAGTTTCCTTGTGCTAATTAACATATTTAATTTTATAAATTTTTCAACAATGCCATTTGGTTTTTCTAAATATAATCGGGCAATTCTTATTTTCACTAATTAAGCATTGTCTGTATACGTACACTAAAGTGCATAGAATTCTATTCACTTAGTGATCCATTATTAACCGAAAATGTTTTAAATTGTTGTTAAATATTTACTTATCAATTTCAATCATTAAGGTAAAAGTTAATTAAAAAAATCATCAAAAAAGAAATATTTTCATAAATCTAACAAAATAATTTACTGTCTCATCATTAAATGCAATAAATTAGTTTGAATGCGTAATTAAAATAAATTTCGAAATTAATTTTCCATCATTCGCTGTCCTGTAGTGTTGCTCTTTTTTGTTTTGTTTGTAGTAACGAATCTATGTTTTAATGTCTTGAGGCATTAGGTCATCACTGGTGAAATGTATCAAATGCCCACCCTTAAGTGGACCTTTTTTTGGAAGTGAAAATCCTCATAATTTGGGAATGAACAAAATGAATAAAAAGTAAGTCATTGTCACATCAATTTTTTAAATATATTTATGGTAGAGGGTATCTTATTTATTTTTTTCTTCTATCGTTTAACCTAAAACTTGAAAACTTGAATCAAAACTAATGTTCCATTCATAAATCATATTAAAATTCTAATGTCTACCAAAAATATACATGCAAATAGGGTAAGGGGAATGAAAAAATGATAAACCTTGCGTTGTTAGGAAAATTAAGATAAATAAATAAATAAATATATTATACCCTTGTGCTTTATATTGCATCGGGGAATATTTAAATAAAAAATTTTTAGGAAATCTAAAATATTGAAATACAGGAAATAAGGAAAGTAAATCCAAAAAACCAAACACAAAAATGTACAATATTTGGAGTGAAGTGTCTGGTGAATTATGCATGATTTTGGCATTATTCCACTTCCAGTAACTTTGATAATAGCGTAGTGGTATAAAATATTTGTTAAAAAGAGCCTTCAAGCGGTGTAAGGCTTTAAAAATGTTGATAAAATTTTAATTTTTAGTCTTTTTTTTTGTGTCAGATAAAAATCCAGACATTTTAACAAATCATTTGAAATGAGAAATATTTTGTATTATTCATGTACTGTTTAACTGCAATAAGATGAAAAACTTGACTGATTTCCACGATATTTATCACAATGGTGAAATAAAAAAAATGTGTTTCACTTAAAAATTGAATGAGGTTTCAGTGATTTTGTTTCATGCTTGAGTTATTCTTGCAATTTCATTTAAAATCGGCATCAGGTTTTTAGACTTATGATTCCACTCTAGCATCAAACTATTTTAAAAATTGTTTCTCAATTATTCTTAGACTATTGAGGTCTTACAAACTTGTGTTATGTTTTTTTATTTTGATTCATCACATAGCGATGCACCGAATATTGCATTTAGAATGGATCATTGAGCCACCACTCAAATAGATTCAATTGGGATGGATTACTAAAGACAATCTTTTTAATGAATACAAAATTCTGTTTTGTTTTCCTTTTATTTGTTCATTATCAACGCTATTCAAGTTGCAAATTGTAATGGTGAGAAAAACATTTTCGCTAATAAAAGTTTATAATGAACAAAAAACCGTTTCTCCAAGTTACCTTTACTTGGATGGCATTGTACTGTGGTATCATGAAAAATATAAGTTTCTGCCAAATGTTTACATGTTTGTGTCCTTGTAAAGCAGCCAACATACGCTGGTAAAACTTTTCAATTTACTAATTAAAATTAATTGCAAAGGATTTCTTTATACCCTTGACACATGTTTGGATATTTTTTTGAAGCAATAAAGCACGGCGAACTTTATAGACACATGCTTCCTGTTGAAAGTTTCCTGTTGAAAACTTGTTTATGTACGTTCGTTAAAAATTTACTACAAATACACAAATTCATCTACTCCTTTCAGTTTAAAACCTTATTTATTTCATGAATTTTTTTTAAGCAGAACTTTTCTAAGAATGCTTTTTTTTAACTTGCCTTAATTTAAAACAAAAACAAAATTTTATTATGTCAACTAAAATATTAATTCTGTATGTCAACTTTAGTTAAAGAAAACAATTGAGTAAAATTACAATTGAAATAATCTGCATACGAGAGAAACAAAATGACTTGAATTTTAAATTCATATTGGAAAGCATAATTTCCCAATAAATGCTCTTTGGAATATTACTTGCGACCAAATGCTACAATTGTTTGTGTATTAAAAACTTCATATTGAAATAATTTAAATTGTTTCTCCAATAATCTTAGAAGAAAAAACTTTTCATTTGAACTCTGTGCCGAATTTTGTGTCCCGTTAGGAAGTTTTTGTTAAAGTGATTGAAGGAAAAAGTTTATTTTCAGAAATTTTGTCCAAAATGAAAATAGAAAAGTTTCTATTGCTTCAGTTTGTTTAGTTTATTTTATAATAAACAATAACGTTATTGGCGAAACCACGCTATTACCTTTTCCAATTCCAAAGTTTATGAAATAAAACTTCAGATTTAGTCAAACGGCTTTGTAAATATTTACAATATTATGCAGATGAGTTTGAAATTATAGAACCCAGTAGTTTTGAGGTTATATTTTCATATTGCTGATTTCTGCTCAACCACTTATTCTTCTATGTCTTACGATACTGGAACTTCTTATCCTTATGCAACAAATCAATCATGTGGGATATCCTTTCCGTTTATTAATATTGACAGTATTTTTTCGAAATTACTATCTCTAAAAAGCTCATTTAGTCCAGGTCCTGATGGTATACCGAGCTGTATACTAAAAATTTGTGCATCATATCTAGCCGCGCCTCTTACTGCAATGTTCAATACGTCTCTTAAATCGTGTCATTTGCCATTAATCTGGAAGAAATCATATATCATTCCTTTATTTAAATGGTGCAGTAGATCGGATGTAACAAACTACAGAGGTATTGCCAAAATTAATGCTATTCCAAAACTTCTTGAGAAAATGATAACTGATCTCCTATACCATCAAATTTCACCTCTGCTATCGCCATGTCAACACGGCTTTCGTAAATCTCGATCTTCAACAACTAATATCTTGGAACTCACTACAATTGTCAATGAAGGATTTTCAAATAAAATGCAGACTGATGTGATATACACTGATTTCAGTAAAGCTTTTGATAAAGTGAATCATAAGCTTTTATTGCACAAATTATCTCTTATGGGCTTTAGTGATTCTGCTCTAAAATGGTTAACATCGTATCTGTCACAAAGTACTCAACAAGTCAAATTTAGAAATGTCACATCTAAAATTATTAAAGTGCAATCTGAAGTACCTCAGGGCAGTCATTTGGGCCCAATCTTATTCACTTTGTTTATTAATGACCTTCCCTCAGTTGTTTTGCATTCTAAGGAACTGATGTACGCTGACGACGTTAAAATATTTAACACTTTTAAAAATGTTTATGGATTTGATCTACTTAGTACTGATTTTTGCTGTTTTTATAAGTGGTGCAAATTGAATTTGTTGGAATTAAATATTAAAAAGTGTAAGCACATGACGTTTTTTAGACATTCAAAGATTGATACCTTCTATTGCATTGATAACGCTGTGTTGGATAAAGTTAAAAGTATTTTGGACCTTAGTATTCTATTGGATCATAGATTCAACTTTCGGGATAACATATCAATGATCGTGAATAAATCTTATGGCATACTTGGTTATATGAAACGCTGGTCTAAGGAATTTGTTGATCCTTATTTAACTAAAACGTTATTTACATCTCTTGTCCGGCCTATCCTGGAGTATGGTTCTATCATATGGGACCCTTGTTATGCAGTCCATATAAATAGCATTGAGTCAGTGCAAAAACAGTTTTCCTATGAATTACCGCCATATCAGAGTAGACTTGCTTTGATTAAACTGCCAACTCTTAAAAGTCGTCGTTCCATGATGAATACTCTTTTTATTCTGGGTTTAATACGAGGAGATGTTGATTCAGAGTTCCTGCTCAGTCGATTGAAATTCAATTTTCCTGTGCGACCTACACGCAATTTTGAATTGCTTTCACTGACTTACTACAGATCAGACTATGAAAATAATGATTCCTTCAGACGTGCCTGTAAAACATTCAATGAATGCTACCAAGTAGTTGATTTCTCTGTGCGCAAAGATGTTTTAAAGAAAACCCTAACAATATTTTTGAAATGTTTTGGATATATCGCATTTAGTCAGTAAGGATATATTGTATCTATTGACGTTAAATAAATAAATAAATAACGTATAAATTCTAGATGCTGAATGCAATTTTTAACTGACTTATGTCGCCTCACCTTGAAAGTTTAACTACTACAAAATGGGCTAGGAATACCACAAGTTTATCTCAGGATATTAAGTCATACAGCCTGATGCCATGTGGGTGTAATATTTCATTCATTAACACTAATGCTTCGTTCAAAACCTAGTGTTTTAGAAATCTTTATACCGAGTTACACTCTGTTCATTTTCGTAACAGTCAAATTTGTGCCCCTAAAGTATTAGTTGTTCCATTATAAAAAAACCTTTTAAGCTCTAATCAGTGAATTCTATTTCTCCATACTTTTCTAGGTGAAGTTATATGCGAAATGTTATTCCTCTTTGTAGCTTTGTTATCTAACACTGATAACCACATGTCTTTAGAAAATACAGTTTTTTTTAAATGATTTCCCAACAAATCAGTTCACCTGCCTTTTTGAGTTTAAGTATTTAAAATTGGTCTCTTTTATTGTAAGCGTTTTAGAATAGGGGATATAATTCGTTATGTCGCCGAGGTCTAGTAGATAGTGTGTTGGTTTATTACTCATATTAGGCCACGGTTCAAAGCCCAGGTCAGACATAAAAACGAAAAATATGAAAAAACTAGCTGTACCCTGCACGTGTTGCTGCGCCACCAACTAAAATAAATTTGAAGGAAAGACATTATACGAATGTCCAATTAATTTTGAATCATTTTATTGATTTTGTTTCCGTTGTCCTTATGATTCAGATGAATGGGCTTGAGTAGTACACATTCGATCAGTTTCTAATCTCACTTCTCGTTTTTCAAGTGATTTATGCGAAGGGGTCTCAGCGGCATATACTCGAAGATTTTCCAGTCTCAATGCTCGTTGCTCGTCTGATTCTGAGGCTCGAAATGCTCTTTTCTTCCGTGCTTGAGGTGTAGGTTAACCAATTACTTGTTATTCATTTTGAATAATTTTAAGTGGCGCCCTCTATCGGAAATTAATCGCACCAGCCTCCGTCGACTCATACGCAACAATTCTGTTAAAGAATGCACAGTTTACGGTTTAATCCATTTTGAGTAATTTTCGGTGGCGCTACCAGTCGGAAATTGGTCATATTAACTTAGAAACCTTCGTAGGCTCATGCGCAACAACTTTGCTAAAGATCATAACATGATCAAATGCACAGTTTACGATTTAATTCATTTTAAGTAATTTTCAGTGGCGCCACCTATCGGATATTGGTCATACCAACATAGAAGCCTTCTTCGGCTCATGCGCAATAACTTTGCTAAAGATCATAACATGATCAAATGCACAGTTTACGATTTAATTGATTTTAAGTAATTTTCAGTGGCGCCCCCTGCCGGAAATTAGTCATACCAACTTAGAAACCTTCCCCGGCTCATGCGCAACAACTTTGCTAAAGATCATTACATGATCAAATGCATAGTTTACGATTCTATAAGGTACATACAAACAAACAAATTGGATTTTGCCACGCCCCTCCGCCCACAGACCGGAAATAAAAAATCAGACTTCACAGTGTTACCCGCCTGAATATTCTGAAGATTCCCTGAAAATTTTATCAAAATCGGCCCAGCCGTTTTGGAGTCCATACGTTACATACATACACACATCCACTTTTATATATATAGAATCTATATATATATCTATATTATAAATAGAAGATAGATATATTTCTTCAGCGGCTTCTTCTCAGCAGACTTCCGGCAAAAGCTCTAAAATTAAATAAGAAATTGCCATGAAGAGTTTCTGCAAAAAATCTGTAATTCGGAGTCGACTTTAAACACTCATGTATAAAAAATCAACACACACAACATGTGAGAATCTAGGTCGTAATTCTGACTGAAGAGTTGTAATGACCAATTATGTATGTTTGGATATGATTTCGTATTCAAATCCAACCGTTTTAAAGGATGTAGTAACTGCAGGAAAATTGATAATCTATTTTCATATAACTGTAAACGGCTTATAAGTTTCCCGTGCTAAATACTCTACTTTCTACTATAAACTAATATAACCAATTTACGGTAGTTCCTTTAAAACATTTAATATTTCAATCTGAGTGCTATTATTTCCTTACCGCATGTACATAAATATAGTAAATCCTGTACATACATATGTATATCATACAAATACTCACAAAAATGCAGTACAATTGCCAAAATAAATACAAAAAAGAAAGTTTTGAATTATTTAAATATTTGTACGATATTTATTTGTTTTTTTTAGATTTTTCAATGAGTTTTTCAAAGTTATCCCCAAAATATTTCTCCTAAACGAGGCATCACAATACCTAAACTTATTCTTATGTGGTAAACCGAATTAAAAACATCAAAACTCACTATCAACGAAGGGAAAAAACAAATAAAAAAAAATATTCGAAAACTTTTATTCCATGCCCAATGTGGGGATCAATTTTGTGCATTCTTTGGTTTTCAGTAAATTAAAGTGGTTTACAACTTTTAGCCACAATCATTTCATTCATTTGTATACAATAATCAACTATTTGAACTTTTCTTCTTTTGTGGTCACCTAACATTTTAAAAAATTTTTTTTTATTTATTTATTGTTTAAATAAAGGAACTAAAAACAGTTGAAGTTAGAGTTGCATTTACAAGAGTTATTTTCTTAACCAAATTATAAACGTTTCCAAATTAAAAAAGGATTGACAAAGCCATTCGATTTACAGATGCTAATGCTCTTTGGACGAAAAATATTATTTTGTAGTAAAAAAATAGAGAAAATTATATTTTTTAATACAAAAGCAAATGAATCACTGTACAAAATGTTTTTATTGTGAAAATAAAATCTCGGTAAATATCAGCAACATAATTCTGAGCAATATTTTATTTACAACACACAGTTATTATTAAAATTTCTTTTTTCCTCTTAATCTCAGAAATTTTAAAAATTTATACAATGAAAATCAAACTTATCAGTCATTACTATTGGAAAATATAGGAATTAAACTTCGTACCCTAAGTAGCTTAAACTATTGAAATTCATATTTTGTTTCATTGTTTTGTTTTATAAATTCTGTGAAGAACATCTTTAATCTCATGCCAATGACAAAGAAATTTAGAAGGAAATTTAAATCTTTATGTATAGAAAAAACATGAGATTAAATTCTTTGAAAAGAACAATTTTATTTTTATTGATGAAAAAGAATTGTTTAAAATGTTTCAAAGGATTTCAATGCATTTGTATTCCAATTTTCATGTCATATTGTTGTTGAATTAAGAGATTGTCGTAGTATTTTTAGTTTCAAGATTTAACAATGTATTGCAATTTCTCAAACAAAAAAGAATAAAGCAATCAGAAAAGATTTAAATAATTCCAAGTATTATTAAGATTTGTAAATACAAATTATTTTTCCATTATTTCAAAGCAAAATTACTGGGAATTTTACAATAAAAGAAGAAACAAAATATAAAATTCCTTAACAATACTAAATTAAATGTAAAAATTTATTTTTGCATGATCACCCAGGAAAATATAAATCGACTGAAACTGCTACCAGCTACAGCAGAAGTGAATTTGAAAAGAAAGGAAGAAAAGGATTTCCATCATAAAATAATATCAATAATATTGGGTCTATGTAGAATATGGCTCCTTGAATATTTTTGGTTTTCGTTACTAAAAGCCTGCCGTGGTCTAGTAGGTAGTGTGCTGGCTTATTATACGTAAAAGCTAGGGTTCGAGTCCCAGGCCAGACATCAAAAAATAAAAAAAAATAAAAATACAAAAAGTATTTTTTTGGCGATTTCTTCTCAGTTTCTCAAAAAATCTGTCGCTCGGAGTCGACTTTAAACTGTAGGTCTCGCCAATTATGTATAAAATTAACACACACAACATAAGTGGTGTGACAAACTGCGGGCTTCTTTGGGACGATTGCCTGTAGACTGTCTGATGGTGAAGGTATAGCACTGGCCATTTTATAGTCACCTAGCAGCAACTCGTTTCCTTGCAGTTCGCATCTTCCCCCTTTCCACCTTTCCTAAAAAACCTGCACAATGCACTGCATGAGTAGGGGCCATCCCCTGAGTGCTGGTTTCATAAAATAAAAAAATAAAAAAAATAAAATAAAAAAATATTTACAATGTGTTTTTGAGCACACACCAATTGCAATACCACATTATGGAAACCAGCTAATGAAAAATCAATTGTTCAAAAAAAATATCGCCGTCGTAGTCTAGAAGGTAGTGTGTTGGCTTATTAGACGTGTGGCATTTGTTCACACTACAGGTCAGACAACAAAACGAAAATATTGTTACGAAAATGGAAATGGTGTTAGCGTTTAATATAAAAATGATAAACAAACGCTACAAAAACAATGGTCTTCTTTACATGATCAACGAATAAATAAAAATATAGCAACAACATCAGTATAAAAAAGTGATAAACAAGTAAACAAACAGGCAACAACAACACTGCAAGGACAAACATAAACAAAATACACACATGTTTATAGACATGTTTATAGAGATTTCGCGAAGGCGTCATTCTCCTTCAAGAGCATTCATCAGACTGTTTTTATTCGCCATATAAAAGGCAAGGCAAAACAGGCAACAGGATCTGAAAGCATTCAGTCAGTCTTGTGTAAAGAGAATAATCGTGGTTTGAAGATCTCCGTTGTAGAGATCTATCGAACAATTGTTAGTGTGTACGCGGAAGAGTGTAAAGAAGAATAACAAATAAAGCAAATTGCTGTTGTTTAAATCAAGTTGCGAACAGTGGCACACGGAATTGTGCGAACAATAAGGAATTTATATAAAACTAAACACAAATTTATTTTTATTTTATTTGCAATCTATGAATTCATATTTTAAACGTTTTTCGTCGACTTCCTCTCAGCAGATTGCTGGCAAAAACTCTGGGAGTAAATAAATTTGTTATGGAAAGTTTCTCAAAAAATTTGTCGTGCAACTCATGTATCGGGTCCGCCATCTAACGTTTTTTTCCAACTAGTGCTTATTTCGTGAATGGTAACACTTAGCTCATGTCTGATTTGACAGATAATTAGTTTTATCCTTCCGCTGAACGAATATGGTTGTGTATACGCTTGAACAATGCTGGGAAATATTGCGACATTACTTTGAAAATCATGGTAATGTTGCAGAATGTGTGCGAAAATTGCGTACGAATTTTGGAAGAACAGAAGCACCGTCAGCTCCGTATGTTCGTTATCTTGTGAAAAAGTGAAAGAAACTGGCATCCGCATCGATAAACCAAAGCGTGAAAAGCCAAAAACAGTGCGTACACCCGAGAATATTGCTGCTGTGGCAGAAAGTTCTCAACATTTCGGAAACATCATTGAGACGAATTTTGCATAAAGACCTTGGTATGACGCCATACAAAGTCCAAGTGGTTCAGGAGTTGAAGCCAATTGAGCATCCAATGCGTTTTCGCTTCGCTAAGTGGGCCTGCGATCGACTTACAGAATCATCTTTTCAGATGAAGCTCATTTTGATCTTGGCGGGTATGTAAACAAGCAAAATTGTCGCATTTGGGGCATAGAAAACCCGCACGCATACATTGAAAAGCCGACGCACCCAAAACGAGTCACTGTTTGGTGCGGAGTTTGGTCCAGAGGCATAATTGGGCCATTTTTCTTCGAAAATGAGCAAGGAGTGGCCGTTACAGTCAATGGCGATCGTTATCGGGCCATGTTGAATGAATTTTTGTTCACAAAAATTGAAGAGGAGGATATTGGCAACATTTGCTTTCAACAGGACGGCGCTACGTGCCACACAGCCGAAGCTACACTCGATGTTTTGCGCCCTGTTTTTGAAGATTGCATTATCAGCCGCAGAGCTGATGTCGTTTGGCCACCTCGGAGCTGCGGTTTGACACCGTTGGACTATTATTTGAGAGGTGCCGTCAAAGATAAGTGTTACGCCGACAAGCCAAGGACAATATTCGTTAAGCCATTGGTGAAATACAGCTGCACACAATCGATAATGTGCTTAAAAATTGGACCGATCGTGTAGGCTACTGCATGGCCAGCCGAGGCAGCCATTTGAATGAAATTATTTTCCATTATTAACCGGAAGAATTGTACTTTCAAATAAAAAAAGAAATTTTTTTTCAATTTTCAAAAAAAAAAATTATTTGGCGGACCCTTTATAAAATTAACACACACAACTTGAGTGATGTGAGAAGCTAGGTGGCAATCCTGACTAAAGAGATGTAATTATGTTATGTATGTGAGTACAACATTTTCTATTAAAATTCCTGTTAAGCTTAACTAGAAAAGAGTTGGAATGAAATACTCAATGTAGCCCCAATTAAGAACAAAAATGTTAAAATTTATTGTCAAAATATATTGATTCAGACTTATATTTCATTAAGGAAAAATATGGGATTAAAATAGAAGAGAGACTAAAATATTTTGATTAAATTTAAAGTGAAAAAAAAACCACCCATCAAATAAAACATTCATTGTCGTTTATACAAATTGACCAAATATTTTTTATGATTTTTTTTTATTAAGGCTTTAAAAAAAATTAATTTTTAATAATTGTTTTTATTAACAATGTTCTAAATGCTTACCATAAAAACATAATTATTTTAATAAAATTTTACTAATTGAATGCGCATTTATAATGGTTCAAAATGATAATGAAACAATTTAAAATATCGGTTATTCAATACAAAGATCAAACTCATTAAATTAAATCAATTTAATAAATTTGCAAATAAAAAACATAAACACACAGCAATTACTACAAACAATAATAATAATTTTATGATTTTCGTTAAACGTATTGTTACGAAAATGGAAATGGTGTTGTTAAAATAATAAGCAAAAGCTCCAAAAACAACACAATGGAGTTGATCACGCATAAAAACAAAAGCTCCAAAAACAAAACAATGCAGTTGTTCACGTGATCAACGAATGAGTAAGCATATAGCAACAAAAGCAACAGGGTTTGTTTACAAAATCGATGAATAAACAAATATAGCAACAAAGACTGCGTATAAAAGAAATATAGCAGAAAGACAAAGAAACAAAACAACAACAACTCTGCCTGGACGAAAGTAAATAAGATACACGAACAACAAAAATGGAATCAAGTTGTTTACATTTTTGGATTGTTCCCGAAGGTCGTCATCATCCTTCAAGGGCATTCATCACACTGTTGATCGAGTGATATAAAAGGCAAGATAAAGCGAGCAACGATGATTCAGTTAGAATTCAGTCAGTCGTGTATGAAGACACGTTATTCTCGGAGTTCGAGTTAAGTTAGTCGTGTGACGACGTCGCGTTGAATTGAGTGCGAATTCAACCACTGGTGTGTGAAGATACGAGATCGAGTTATATCCAGTCAGACTTGTGTGCAGACAAGTTGCGTGAAGAAAACAGTTGTTAGTGTGGTGCTTACAAAAAAAGGTTGTGAGCAAAGAAGAATAACTAACAAGTGTTGTTGTTGCTTATAAAGAAAAGGTTATAAGCAGAGAAATATAACGAAAAGGAGCACATATTGTGGAAATTATCATTGTATGCGTAGAATAAGTTCGAACAGTGGCACGAAAGTTGTGCAGAAAATAAAGAATTGAATTAAAATTAAACACAGATTTATTTTTATTTTATTTGCAATCTACGAGCTCATATTTTTAACGTTTTTAAAAGGTAAAAACGTAACAGTATTATTTTTAATTTTCCACTTAAAAATTTATGAAATACAGCGATTGAAACAACAATAAATTCACACAGCATGATTTTCCATTGTGAATATTATAAATTTTCGTATTATTGCATTATTTATACACAATTAAATAAAAACAAATAATTTTAAATCAAATTATTGGAATGGCATTATTGAAGCCTATATTACATGATATTAAATTCCTGACTTCTGTGAAATATTTGTAGAATTAATAAATATATGAAACTAATGAACCTATAAAATGATCAGAGGAATATTAAAACAAATTGCCTTTTTACCCTTCTTGAAAGTAAGTAAGACTTACTAAAAAATCGAAAAGTGATTTCAAATTTTAAGTTCGTTTCATTAAGAACTAATTTTTTATCTTCTACATCTGCAAAACGCATTTTTCCCAGAATATTTGCATGAAACATTAAAATTTCCAGAACGGCGTGTCAGTATGTACATTTTAACTTATCATTTACAACACCACACCATTGGTTTCGATGCAAATACATGAAAACCTAAAATCTGAGTTTAAAACTGTGAAATTTAAAATGATTGCTCAGGTTTCCAACAGTTTAACGGGTCAGATGCATTAGTAACAGCAGTGACACACATAATGGTGGGCAACATGCGTGTTTATTTTAACGCATAGTGGTCATATGTTTTTTAGTCAGTGTTGGGTTGAAAGTGGGTGAACATGAATTTTGCAATTAAACTGGGAACATGCTCACACAGTACAAAGTGTATAAAAAGTCTCACGTTATGATTATTTAAATAACCATAAAATGAGTGATGTTGATTGAAAAAGTTTGTTTAGGTCAACGACAGCAACAGTCATGTGATTTGATAATTGGTCAATTCACATAAGCCGTTGTATCGTTATATTGAGTGTATTGTTGGATGATTATACAACAGTGTATGTTTGTTGTTGATAATTTTCATGTAAAAATCCAATACACTTATACACATTTTTTTAATATGTTTTTAAATGTTGTATTGGTTTTGTGCTATCAAATTGTGTGAATGAAAAAAATGTGTATATGTTTTCATATTGTTACGAAAATGGAAATGGTATTGTTAAAATAATAAGCAAAAGCTCCAAAAACAACACAATGGACTTGATCACACATAAAATGATACACAAAAACTCCAAAAACAAAACAATGCAGTTGTTCACGTGATCAACGAATGAGTAAACATATAGCAATAAAAATAACACTCTTGTTTACAAGATCGATGAATAAACAAAAATATAGCAACAACGTCCGTGTATAAAAAATATAGCAGAAAGACAAACAAACAAAACAACAACAACTCTGCCTGGACGAAAGTAAACAAGATACACGAACAACAAAAATGGAAACAAGTTGTTTACATTTTTGGATTGTTCCCGAAGGTCGTCATCATCCTTCAAGGGCATTCATCACGCTGTTGATCCAGTGATATAAAAGGCAAGATAAAGCGAGCAACGATGATTCAGTTAGAATTCAGTCAGACTTGAGTGCAGACAAGTTGCGTGAAGAAACCAGTTGTTAGTGTTGTGCCTACAAAAAAGGTTGTGAGCAAAGAAGAATAACTAACAAGTGTTGTTGTTGCTTACAAAAAAGGTTGTAAGCAGAGAAATATCACGAATAAGCACATATTGTGAAAGTTATCATTGTATACGTGGAATAAGTTCGAACAGTGGCACAAAAGTTGTGCAGATAATAAAGAATTGATTCAAAAATTTATCATATTATTGAGAAATACTTCCTCAAATGTACTGTCGATCAAATTTTACACGTATCCTTCTTTTTTAGGATAGCTCACAATCTTTCAATCGATTGTCATACTTACTTCAAAAATTATTTGGGCAATTCACACGACTTTGTATAGTGTATGTTGTATTGAATACACTTGGTTGTTTGTGAACGCTCAATGCTATGCTGTATTGTGTATTTCAGATTACAAATGTGTTTTTTTGACATTCAAACAATTTGATAGCACAAAACCAATACAACTTTTAAAAACATATGTATGAAAAAAATGTGTATAAGTGTATCGGATTTTTACATGAAAATTATCAACAACAAACATACACTGTTGTATAATCATCCAACAATACATTCAATACAACGATACAACGCCTTGTGTGAATTGACCAAATATGATAATATGATAAAATTAATATTGCAAAATATCAATAAATTTGTTTTATTTTAAATATTTCTAATTAGGCATTCAAAGTCGCCGTAGTCCAATAGGTGGGGTATTGGCTTATTAGACGGAAGGCCACGTTTCAAACCCTAGGTCAGACTTCAAAACAAAAATATAAAAATATTTCTTCGGCGACTTCCCCTCAGCAGTGTGCAGCCATTGCGCTGACCAACTTCTTCCTCTTCCCTGCTTTGAATAGAACTTGGTCAGTAAAGGGACTGCGTTCACCTGTGGCGTTACAATGGGCGTACTCAAGTGAGTTTTTTGATAACAAAGCTACCACTCCAACCTAACCTAACCTAACCTCCTTTTAGCGGATTTCTGGAAAAAACTCTGAAAGAAAATAAAATTGCCAAGAAAAACTTCTCAAAAATTTGTCGTTGGGAGTCAACTTTAAACTGTAGGTACCGCCACTCATGTATAAAAAATTAACACACACAACATGGGTGGTGTGAGAAGCTAGGTCGTAATCCTGACTGAAGGATTATAATGACCAATTATGTATGTATGTATGTAATTAGGCAATAACGATAATAAAATCTCTCTTAATTTGAATATTATATACATTCACCATATATACTCCAATTGTTTATAATAATAAAATATGTATTGCAGCAACTAGTTTTCTATCAACTTCATAAAAATAATACCAAACAGCAGCATATTTTACTATTTGTACCAAGAATTATGACTGTTTTAAGCAAATAAAGCGCTTGAGGATAAGGTACGGAAATTGAAAGCATTTGTTATTCTAGTTCAGTTACTCTTTTTCCCATATTTCCTTATGTGATTCACTTAATAGCACTTTGACAAAACGAGAACGAAAATAACAACGTCTAACGAAAATAGACTGGAGCATCACCTCTGGTGACTTAAAATACGTAAGAAATGATAACAAGATTTTAAATGGCAAAGATATTTCGATAGAATAAAGAATTCAAAATGAATAAGAACGGCAAAGCCTGTAAGATATGTCAGAATAAAATGGAACATCTTCATCAAAAAGGCAAAGCAACAATTGAGAGTAAATAAAATTTGTTTTAAAGAGAAATAAATATCTACAGATTATCACAATTGATAGTAACATGAAAATTTTATTGAAACTTAGGCATGGATCTTGGATATGCAAATTATCAAAAACTTTTATTGCATTACAACACGGAACGTAAATATCAGATTTTTTGAGACAGTAGTACTCTCTGGCTGTTGGATAAAGTAGATCAACTCATTTTATTATATTGTTACGTTTTTACCTTTTAAAAACGTTTAAAATATGAGCTCGTAGATTGTAAATAAAATAAAGATAAATTGGTGTTTAGTTTTAATTAAAATTCTTTATTATTCGCACAATTCTGTGTGCTAGTGTTCACAACTTGATATAAACAACAACGATTGCTTTTATTTGTTTTTACCTTTTGTATAAACAATAACAATTACTAGACAATTATTCGACAGATCTTTGTAACGGAGATCTTCAAACCACGATCGCTCTCTTCAAACGCACCGCGTCTTCACACAAAACTGACTGAACTTCGCTAACTCAGTCGCCTGCTTTGTCTTGTCTTTTATATGGCAACGTAAACATTCTGATGAATGTTCTTGAAGGCGAACGTTCATGACTTCGCCTTCTCGAAATCTCTATAAATGTAAACATCGTTGTTTACATTTATTATTGTAGTGTTTGTTGTTGTATTTTTGGTGTTTGTAGTTATACTAAGCAGTACGATAATTTGCAAACAGGTTTGTTTACTGCATTGTTATGTTTTTGTAGCTTTTGTTTATAATTTTAATGTTAAGCGATGTAAAAGCAAAACACCAGTATCTTGATTTTTCATTTTCGTAACAATATGTTTCTTGAACTACCTTTTCGTGCACCTGTAGAGGTATAAGGAATTCAGCTTTGTTCTGAAAAGTCCATCCAAGAGAAATAGACAAAGCTCTTAAACAATTAAATGCGAATTTAATTTTTTATTAATAATTTTATTGTTTTAATGTCGCATAGAAATTTTGCGAACAATACGAAAGAAGTTCTTACGAATATATTGGAATACGGCTGCTATGAACAAAAGACATATTTTCGTTTTAATAAAGGACATAAAAACTAAAATACTTCTTCCAGCAGTTTAACACATGCAATAGTTTACTGCTTTTCCGGCTTAAATATTAGTTTGCTTCTCGGGATTTCCGTTATTTTCACTCGCTTTTATTTTATCTTGCAGCCAAACGATTTGGTTGTGAGAATTCTGGCATGAAACAATAATGAAAATAATGCCAGCAACATCAAACCGTATCTAGTCTATTGCTGCCATGCTTGTGCCATATACAAATAGTCTTTAAGTGTGACAGACATTATTCATTAAAGGACGAAAGTGTTATTCGGTTATTATTTAAGGGCAAGCAATCTAGTGAATAATTAAAATTACTATAGTTATGGATGAAATATTGAAAAGCAACACCAACATTCACAGAGGCAGAAGAGCTATGTGCCATTAAATTCATAGAATTTTTCATTGTTGTCATGCCATGAATACTTTCCTTGTAGTCACCAAACAACGGTGATGATGAAGTAAAAAAGAGTCAAATATTATACTCAGTTTTATGGATCACTCTTAAGGTCATAGAATGATAGAATTTCTATTCTGTAAAGAAATTCATTTTAGTTCTCAGCTGGGCAAAACTATTTATGGTAGATAAAGTCAACAGCATTTGGGCAATAAATTAAGAATAAATTTAATTATGAATTTTTCTCGAATATATTGCTGACTTGTTTGTATGTTTACATTTAATTAAGCTTTCGAAAGAGTGGAAATGCTTGATAAAATTCTTTTATATGAAAATAATGAAACATATTTAATTACATATATTGTAAATCATTAATATGGCAAGTATGTATACTTACCATTTCAAGTATAAAATAAACAAACTTCTTAGGGAATAGTAGGGATTCTATTAAATGCTTATGCTGAACAATAATTTAACAAATATCGCAGCGAATTGTATTTTAAATTAAATTCAGGACTAATTTTTCAACACTTTCAACATAATAATGATAAAAAAAAATTACAAAACGTACAGCCAATAAGTCTTATTTCAAAAATTAAATGTTTTTAAATGTTCACATTTGTTAAATTTAATTATTTGTTCAGCTCAGCATGTAGATTCTCGTTAATTAAATTCAACGTATGGTGACGTGCTACTCATGGAAAATCTCTTCTGTGTTTTTTCCTAAAGTAATGGAAGATATAACGCATGTAGCAGCCATACGTTTTATGTGTCCGTAAAGACGAAATCCTCCTGTAAAGATGATTTATATCCAAAGACAATGTCAACATAAATCATAATCAAATTTATAACTGACAAGTCATGCTAAATATAAAATTGAATTAAAATTGTTACAGAAAACAAATATAAAACGTAATAATATTTACTTCGAATATACCGAATTTTAACATTATAAATTAAGTCTTTGAATTAAAAATGTTAGTTTACCTTTACGCACATACATACATAATTGGTCATTCACAATCCTTCAGTCAGGATTACGACCCAGATTCTCACGTCACTTATGTTGTGTGTGTCCATTTTATACATGAGTGGCGGGATTCAGAACAACAATTTTTTTGAGAAACTTTTCATGGCAATTTCATTATCTCAGAGTTTCTTCCAGAAATCTGCTGAAAGGAAGTCGATGAAGGTATATTTTTTTCAATATTTCGTTTTAGTGGAGATGTCTGACCAGGGGTTTGAACCGAGACCTCATGTCTAATAAGCCAACACACTACCTACTAGACTACGGCAACTTAGGTAGTTAAAGGTTACTTTACCTTTACAAAAGTTTATTGTATCATCATTTGCACCATCGCGACGTGTAAGTCATATAATTCGAAATAATATTACTCATACGTACAGCTGAATTACTTTTGTATAAATATAAGTTTAGAAAGGCAACAACAACACTAAGAAATACAGTAGGACCTTGATTATCCGTGATTCGATTATCCGGCAACATCAATTATCCGGGATGGAAAAAGAAAATTTTTTGCATCGACTTAATTTTATTTTGGATCGACTTAAATTTTTCTGCATCGTTTAACCGTGATTACCTCTATTATCCGTGATTATAAGCAAAAAATTTTTTCTATTATTTTGGACAAACAAGCGAAAAAGGGGAATTCCCTCTTTAGTACATGAAATCCTTATCTACTGTTCACTGTTTTCTGACAAAATTATTTTTTTTTTATATTTTTGAAACATGTATGTATATAAAATCCTTGAATTGTTTAGTTTTTATATAAATATGTACATATTCATTATTAATTAATAAAAATATCTATTAAAAAACTAGCCAAAATTGGTACTCAATTAACCGGGAAAATCGCTTATACAGAATGCTTCCGGTCGCGAACATCACGGAAAATCGAGGTCCCACTGTATATGTACTCCGTGGCTTTGCTGAAAGGACAACACTCTCTTGTCAATAGGCATTTGAAAGCAGACTTCTGTTAAAATTTAAACAAGTTATCTTAAGTACAATAAAGGGATAAGATATTGATAATAATTTTATTTTTTATCAGAAGAATTTTCAGACTTATATGGGACTTTGAATTTGTAACATGGTTAGTCTAGTTTAGTTAGACTTAAAGATCTTAAATCCATACTATTAAAAGACATATCTTAAGTTACAATAATATCAGTCTATTATATTATTGTGACTTACATAACATAATTGGTCATTACAACCCTTCAGTCAGCATTACGACCTAGCTTCTCACACCACTTATGTTGTGTGCGTTAATTTTATACATGAGTGGCGGGACTTACAGTTTAAAGTCGACTCCGAACGACAGTTTTTTGAGAAGCTTTTCATGGCAATTTTATTTACTCTCAGACTTTTTGCCAGAAATCTGCTGAGAGGAATTCGCCGAAGAAATATTTTTTTCATATTTTCGTTTTGATGCCTGACCTGGAATTCGAACTCGGGCCTTCAGTCTAATAAGCCAACACACTACCTACTACACTACGGCGACTTAATGCGAGTTTATTGAGTTATAAAAATTATACAACAAAGAATACTTCCTATGCTATTAATCTCGCATTTGTAAATTTAGGGCTACTGTGCTTAATGTTAAGTAATCATTAGCAAAGCCCCTTTGGTTTGGCGGGATAAAGTGTAATTAAAAAAAAAACAAAAAAAGTTTTTAATTTTTAAATTTATGAAATAAGTTGATGGTTTAAAAGAAATTTTTACGAAGACATTAAAAAAAGGCCATGAAAAAATTTCCATTATATTGCCCACGTTATTAATGCTTAATTAATTTTATAACTACATAATTAGGACTACGCTCATTAAAAGAATTTTATTTAAAATAAAGCATCCAGTATTTATTGGTGTGGGAATAAGGAAGCAAATAAAAGAATTCCTTTGTTTTGATGCTTTCTGTTTTAAGCCATTTTTTTTTTTTTTTTTTGTATTAGGCACGGCGCATTAAGCGTGAATTTTAATTTTAAAAGCAAATTTAATAGAATATGCTTTTAGGAAAGGTTTTGAAAATTGTTTATTAATATAGTATATGTACATATGTACATGTAACATTTAAGAGATAAGAGAGAAAAAATGCACAATTTTCCAACTTAATATCAACAGTACAACAACTCAACTTTTCTAGACGACAAGCCTGAAGATAAGTTGATTTTTGTCTATCAGTATATGATGTCGATGGGTTTATATCAGACGAAAATAATTCGATTGTGCCAGATGACATTCTAAGTTACATTGTAGGTGCAACAAGTATCTTTTTTGTCACTAGCGCAATAACTTACTATATATTCACATGAATCCAACCACTTTTCATGCGTACCATTACGGGAAAAAAATATAGGATACCAACGTTAAACGAGTTTGATTTTACAGCAAACATGGTGATATTTTGTGTATGGTCGGATTAGATCAAATATGAGCGGTTACAACATGTCGAAATAACCAATTCTGATCTCTCTTCGGTCCACAAGCCTCCTATTTAAACGGATTTGTGGCAAAAACAAAATTCTTGACCGTCTGATTACCATAGTTTCGGTGTTTAAGAAATTCTCTTGACTAATAAAATATTGCATGAAATTCAATTAATTAATTGATCTTAAACTTGTATTTGTTCTATTTGCTATACAATTTTTATTATACAGAAAGTAATGAAATCGAAAGTAAAAACAAAAACTAAATAAATTACAATGTAACTGATGTCAATGTACGCATATTGTAACACCGCAAACCCTGTGTATCAACAGCTAATCAATTTCAAGGCAAGTACATGTATTTCTCTTTAATCAATAATCTTAACCTTGTAGCCTTGAACATATATCAGCTGCATAGTCTATATGGATAACAAATAGTAATTAACTTTGACACTGAATCTGAAAAGCATATCAATTTTCAGGTGAGGAAATTTATTGCACAACCTTAGCAAAAACCTCAGCAAAATTACAAACAACTACATTATCATTCCAAATGTCGAATAAATTAAGAAACAAAAAAACAAATTTTTTATTGCATTAAAGCTAATTAAGGATGCCACTTTTTCTTGATTAATTTCTTTGTTTATAAGGTTTTGTTGTGGATTACATTTGATTTCTAAGAAATATTAAATCATTACAAAAAATCGTGTTTTTTTTTTTTTGGCATTTGGATGCTAAAATTGTGTGATTTTTATGAATGTTGTACACAAATCTCTTTACCTTGGATTTTATTTGGTATAAATCGCCAGTCTAGTAATTAAATAATCCATGAGGTGAATTAAACAGTGGCACTAAATAAGATTCTCGTCTTTTTTTTTCATATCCATTAATGATTGCATACAATTGATTACAATGAAGCGTTCTTTACTATATTATCAAATCCTTTACATGGTCTGGCAGTGTAAAAAATGCTGCCAATGAAAGTCAGAATAATTGAGAACGTTCACTTACACGAATTAAATTTTTTCATATGCACAATATAATCTGTGATTCACATTTTTGTCTACAAAGAATTTACATAGCCAGGATTTTTTTTTAAACTAAAATCGCAATTTTTCAATCCATTTTGTAATTTATATTTTAAAATTGTTGTATAAAATTTTACAGCCTTTTTCGCTGCGTTATTTTTTTTATTTTTTTTTTTTTTTGTTTAAAAATATCATAATAAAATCGAAAAATAATATTTTTCTTGTTTTTAGTGAATCTCATTAGTTATTCATAAATTTTTTTTCTGTTTATTATAGAATTTATTTTTTATTATTTCAGTAAACATCACATTTTGTTCCCTTTTAGTAAAACAAAAACGTTTTCCAATTGAAAAACTCTGTAATTTATACCAAGCAAAAATGGGAATTTATAATTTTTTTTTTTAACAATTTATTACGAATACATCTGGCATAAGTGCTAGGGCCTTATTAAAAAAAAAACAAAAAGTTTTTAAATATCATAATTTAATTCTCTACATAAATTGTTAGACTTTTCGCAGCGATATTTAATACCACGATAAGAAAGAATTCGAGAGATCTAAATATGACGAACAAGGTTAGTAATGGAGCAACTCGATCTTGAATATTTTGGTGACCCCAGTAGAGTACTTGTAAATCGATGTATTTTCTTGATGAATCTACTTTTACTCTTTTGTCAAAAGCAATTTGTTTCTGAATTTCATTGCTTAAACTCTGGTGTAAATGAGGGTTGTAATCCCTAGGATCAAATAATCTCTCAACGGCATGACATGGTGGTATAATGTTGGATTCTTGATGGTACTGCCTAAGTTCCATGCTTATAAATTCATTGATTGAAATATTGAATGTTAAAATCCAAAAAAATGTGTTGTTCGTAACAAAGTTACTACTATCTTTAAATTTTTTCGGCATTTCCGGTTCTGATGTATGAAGTATTATTCAAATGCTATGGACGTGGAGTAATATTATATTTTTATTTTATTGAAAAATTATGTATTTTCTTCATTATTTGGAATTTTGTATTAGTTGTTGTTTATTTCCTATCTTTTTCCTTATATTGTATGGTCTCAGCAAGGGATTCATTTTTTGTTGATTTTTTATATGCGATTTTGTTTGAATTTTAAGGGTTAAATTTGAATTTATGCGCTTTTTTATTTAAACCCCTATTAGTGGATTTTGTATGAAGCTAGTGTATCGTTTTATGCGAATTTGTTTTATGCGATTTTCTCTGGAACGGATCAATCGCATAAAACGAGGTTTGAGTACAGACATTTCTATAGTTCCTGCATTTTTGGATTTGTCGTTTCCACATCATGAGCAGAGCTTTTTCGGAATCTGATATAGCTTTGTAAGCATTCCAAACGATCGCTTTTTTCACTTTACAACACCAGACTAGGTAGTACGTTGACATCTACTTGACTTACACGTGAGGTCTTGGTTTAAACCATGTCAGACATTTCTAGCAAAACGAAATAAAAAAAAAATTTCATCGGCGACTTCCTCTCAGCAGATTTCTGGCAAAAACTCTGAAAGTAAATAAAATTGCCATGAAAACTTTCTCACAAACCTATCGTTCGTAATCAACCTGAAACTATAGGTCCCGCCATTTATGGACACATATTAGGTTAGGTTAGGTTAGGTCGGAGTGGTAGCTCTGATGTCACAAAGCTCACTTGAGCACGCATAGCGGCCCGTTGTGATGCCACGGGTGAACGCAGTCCCTGTACTGACCATGGACACATATTAACACACACAGCAAAAGTGATGTGAGAAACTAGGTCGTAATCCTGACTCAAGAGTTGTTATTTATGTATGTAATACTACTGAAATATCCAAGTTCAATACAATCACCAACATTTCATCACCATTTTTACAATCTAGACATCCATTTCTCTTTCCCTTCTTTTTACTAAATTATTAAGTTTGTAACATTTCGAATCAGAATACCACAACTGTATATCAATTGCAAACAAAAATGAAAAAGGTTACTTACTGGCTAATAAACATAATATTCATGTTTATTAAGACAATTTTTCACACAATTTTTGACACTGATGTTTGAGCAATAAATAAAGAAAATAAACTGACACCAGTGTACTGAAAGAGCAAACAAAAACCAAACTAAGCAAACAGAATGGATTAGAAAAATGGAGAAATACTTGGTGTGTCAATAAATATTTACAAAAATTCTCATCATGACACGGAAATATGTTAAGTTAATATTTCTGATTCGGAACGAATGAAATAAATAGAAAAAAATCAACAGTATGCGACAGCAATTGGATTTTTTAAGTCTTTTTATTGTAACTGCTCAAAGACAACTAAGAAATGTTTATCATTTTAATACATAAATACACGAATTTATAAAATATAAATGAAATAAATAACAGTAATAATAGTACATATGTAATTAAATAATCAACAGAAGAGGAGTATAAAGAGTCATAATAGCCACAATTAGTCTACAATAAATCGTACACAAGTGCGATATTCATCTCAATTATTGGTCATTAAATTATGTTTCCTCTACGCTTCTGCTGAATATACATACGTACACATACATACTTATATGTACAACTGGATGACAGTCACCAGATGTTGTGTTTTTGTATTCAGTGAAAGAAAAGCTATTTTCTATACAAAATGTCAGAAAAACACAAGAAAAAAATGTTGTACCGATACATTTTTTTCTTCACCCGAACAGTTCCAACAATATCTACAATGAGCAGTTTTTGCGTTCCAACATGCTCCCAAATCCAGTAATTATACTTGTTAGAAGCCAAATCACTCTCTTCCTAAGCGAGTTATCATGCTATACTTACTCTGAACACTTTTGAGTAGACTTCAGGATGCATTATCTTTCGTTCGGGGTGACACGTTCTCAATCTTTGCTGATGACCCCAAGACCGAAATACATTGTTACGAAAATGGAAAAATCTGGATACTGCTGCTTTGCTTTTACATTGCTTAACATTAAAATTATAAACAAAAGCTACAAAAACAAAACAACACCATTAAAAAATGTTAAACATGAAAACAAAAATATACCAACAACACTACAAGAATAAATGTAAACAAAATATACAAACAACAATAATGAATGGTGTTTACATTTATAGATATTTCAGGAAGGCGAAATTGCGAACATTCGCCATCAAGAACATTCTTCAGACTGTTTACCCTGCCATATAGAAGGCAAGGCAAAACAGGCGAGTGAGTCAGTAAAAGTTCAGTCAATCTTGTATGAAGACGCGGTGTGTTCGAAGAGAATAATCGTGGTTTGAAGATCTTCGTTACAAAGACCTGTCGAATAATTATCAAATAATTGTTACTGTTTACGCAACGGGTGTAAACAAAGGAATAACAAACAAGGCAATTATTGTTTTTACATCAAGTTGTGAACAGTGGCACACAGAATTGTGCGAATAATAAAGAATTTTTATTAAAACTAAAAACCAATTTATCTTTATTTTATTTGCAATCTACGAGCTCATATTTTAAACGTTTTTAAAAGGTAAAAACGTAACAATATAGTGATTCGCCGATGAATTTGATCTTATTTTCATAACAACTTAATATGGTGTTAAAATGGTGTTTTAAACATATTTCTTCCATAAATCAATAAACTACTATTTCCTATACCTAATAAATTGTTACAAATGACTTACATGTGTACATTTTAAGGACACAAGCTTGACAAACTTGTATAAAAAAAAGTCTGAAACATTTCTTCACAATGTCGTAAAATTTGTCTCCCTTCGTCAATACTTTTCCTCTATAGCTCATGAGAAGTTTTCGCTTTCATTTGATGCTCAATATATTCCTTCCACATTAAACTTTTTAAAAGAAGATTAGTTAAGCAAAAAAAAAAAAAAACACTCACACACACAAAGTTTGTTTTTAGTTTCAACCAAAAGTTTCATGTGAAAATAACCAGAAAAATAATTTTCAAGTTAAAGAAAAACTTGAGGAAAAATACAAAGTGGCAGAAACCCATTCTCATGTGTTCATCATCAGATCAATCAAGGTTAAATGTTGGAAGCTGAATTTTTTCTTATGCATGAATGTGGTACGAGCATATTATCTTTATGAAGAAGAAACTAATTTGAAGAAACAGGATTTTCGTAATCAATCTCTTGAATTTTCTTATGCTTGTTGTCAATTATATCGATTCAACAACAATATTAACTTGCAATAGAGTTGTCTATGGCGTACTGATTAACTGTAAAAGTTTTTTAAATTTTTATAAGAAACAAAAATAATAAGAATAAAAATAAGAATAAGAATAAAAATTAAAAAAAAAAAAATAAAAATAATAAAATATTTTACATATTTCCAGGTGATATTCATCCAAAAAAAACATACAAAAATTGTTCAAAAATTTTTTGGCGATCCATGAATATATTTGGAATTTATTAAAGTCACAAAAATGTAAAAATAAATCATAAACGTACGCAATGTTTACTCTAAATACTGATATTTTTGTTTGAATTATTATATTGAAAATATTCTAAGGAGCATTAAATTTGAATTCAATATAGTCCTTACTATATAGATTTATATCATAGTCCTCAAAATTCTAAATGAATGCAATGGGAAAACGTGCATAAATTGTTTATGAGTTCTTGGAAGGAGAGAAACGTTTGAAACCCTTGGATTATATAAATTGCAAAGCAAGAGAAAAACCTTTTCGAAAGAAATTTGTTATATTAACTGTGTTACGAAAATGGAAATGGTGTTATTAAAATAATAAGCAAAAGCTCCAAAAACAACACAATGGACTTGATCACACATAAAATGATAAACAAAAGCTCCAAAAACAAAACAATGCAGTTGTTCACGTGATCAACGAATGAGTAAACATATAGCAACAAAAACAACAGACTTGTTTACAAGATCGATGAATAAATAAAAATATAGCAACAACGTCCGTGTATAAAAAAATATAGCGGAAAGACAAACAAACAAAACAACAACAACTTTGCCTGGACGAAAGTAAACAAGATACACGAACAACAAAAATGGAAACAAGTTGTTTACATTTTTGGATTGTTCCCGAAGGTCGTCATCATCCTTCAAGGGCATTCATCACACTGTTGATCCAGTGATATAAAAGGCAAGATAAAGCGAGCAACGATGATTCAGTTAGAATTCAGTCAGCCGTGTATGAAGACACGTTATTCTCGGAGTTCGAGTTAAGTTAGTCGTGTGACGACGTCGCGTTGAATTGAGTGAGAATTCAACCAGTGGTGTGTGAAGTTACGAGATCGAGTTATAATCCAGACTTGTGTGCAGACAAGTTGCGTGAAGAAAACAGTTGTTAGTGTGGTGCTTACAAAAAAGGTTGTGAGCAAAGAAGAATAACTAACAAGTGTTGTTGCTTATAAAAAGGTTGTAAGCAGAGAAATTTCACGAACAAGCACATATTGTGAAAGTTATCATTGTATAAGTGGAATAAGTTCGAACAGTGGCACAAAAGTTGTGCAGATAATAAAGAATTGATTGAAAAATAAACACAGATTTATTTTTATTTTATTTGCAATCTACGAACTCATATTTTTAACGTATGCACGTATGTCTTCGTACAATTTAGTCATTACAGTCATTTAATCATCAACACTAACAGACATATGGCTTCCACATCATATGTGTTGCACGGTTTGACATTTTTTACGTGCGATAAAAATTGAATCTTGGCTGTCAATAATGTGTGAAGGAGATCAATGACGAAGCATAGTGAAGCCTTGCTGACGGTGGCAAAACCAAGATTGACTCCAAGAAAAGTAATGCTGCATCTGTAGTAGGATTGAAACGGTATTATTAACCTTTTCATGCCCGAATTTTTTCGGCTCGAGCTAAATTATTCCATTCCAGTCAAATTCCACCATCCTTTGTATTTCTCTTTGAGACAAGCCTTTTGAACGCATACCTTATGCTGAAAAAGTTTAATGTAACATTATGGACCAATGTTGCCTACAGGCAACATTGAGTTTGAAAAAATACTGGAATAAAACTAAAAACATATTTTCCGCTATTTTTGTTTATAATTTTTCTTTTACCTGCTTTTTAATTACTCACACACCTTTTATGAAAAAACTTAAAAAATTTACCGTTATTTTCTAAGTTTGAAAAATTTATATTTTTTGACTTTGTCATTGGCACGTACATACGCAAATTCAAATACCGATTAACTGGACACCAGAAGTGATAACTCATTAATTTTTTTTTAGAATACGCGTTTTCAATCAAGCTTGTTTGCAAAAAAGAAATCTTTTACAAAAATTTAAAATAATGGAATTTATGAGCAAATATGTATAATGTTGCCTATAGGCAACAACGGGCATGAAAGGGTTAACTATGAGCGATCTAGTCAAACACAGTCGCCGTAGTCTAGTAGGTTGTGTGCTGGCTTATTAGATATAAGGCCTCGGTTCAAAGCCCCGGTTTGGACATCAAAACGGAATATGAAAAAATATTTCTTCAGCGTTTTCCTCTCAGCAGATTTCTGGAAAAAACTCTGAGAGCTAATAAAATTGCAATGGAAAGTTTCTCAAAAATCTGTCGTTTGGAGTCGACTTTAAACTGTAGGTCGTGCTTCTCATATATAAAAATTAACACACACAATATATGTAAGTGGCGTGAGAATCTATGTCGTAATCCTGACTGAAGGGTTGTAATGACCAATTATGTATGTATCTAGTCAAACGATAATTTTGACGTTTACTGGCTCTGATTAACAAAATTGAAGCAAGCAACTTACTTAGAAAAGTCTTAAATGGTCAAGATAAAAAGTATCTAAACAATATAATTACAATATAAAAACTATCTAAAAACATTCTTGACAAGCCCAATAGACGCTGAGAAAACTTAACCGGATAGTTAAGGAATTACGTCTTCAGATTATCATTTGTTTCGATCTCCAATATTTTTAGGACAGAATAAAAAGATCTGCGAGTGTATTTTTTTAATTGCTTTCGTTTAAATACAAAAAAATTGCTTTTATTTAAACAAATGCTCTTTAAAAAATATAATAAAAATTCCATAGAATCATTAATAAAACAAACAATTTTAAAATGTAAAAATCTTTATATTTATTATCTCTGAATGAATAAAATATTGTATATAAATTGCGAAAAATATCAGGAATATAAACGCAAAAAAACATTGTTTAAATAAATTTAAGAAAAAACAAATTAAAACATACAATTTATGCCACATTTGATGGGCTTGTTTTTTCTACGCTTGTAAAAATATTTTGACAAATTGCCAATATTTCACAGAAAAAGAGAGAAAAAAATTTAGAAAATAAATTAAAGTTTTTGTTACAAATATTTCCGTGCTAAATCTGTAATGCGTATTCGTTTAGAATTAAATAGAGAAGCAGCTTTTCTCATGAATATGAGGATGAACAATCTATGGTGTTATACAAGAATTGGATGTTTCAAAAACTTTGACAAGTACATATTTCTTATCAAGAGGTACTGTATGTGTAGCCTTACTAGACTATAGTCCCGAGTTCAATTATTTGCTCTTACATGCTTAAATAAATGGAAAAAAAATATTTCCTTCAACGCTCTTTTCTTAGCAGTCTTTTGGCATAAAATGTGAGAGTAACAAATGTATAGAAACGTTCTTAAATGTTGTTCTGAGATCGATCGATAGTGCTATATTGTGGAATAAATTTTTTTTCTTAAAACCTCGTTACTGCATTCGGTTTAAAACATTGTTTGAACTGTTGCTACATCTTTTTCTGTCCAGAATATATTACTTATTTCCATATTAGCACTTTGATGCTAAAGAGCTGTTTATTTGCCCTCTTTGCTTCAAGTCATATTAAAAATCTATTTTAAATCTCATTTACACTGGCGTAATTCTACCCTCAATTGTTTTCAAATGTTATTTTCTGGTACTATTTGCTTAAAACTTAATTCCATTAAATACCCAAAAATCAATTTACAAATGTAATATAAAAGGTTTTTATGATTTCATGGCACTTTACTTTCACATAAAATTTCATTTATTTCAAGTTCATTTTTTTTTTTTGTATTTGTATTTTTTTTTTTTTTTGTAATTGTTCAGTAACCCAGCTTTAAGTAAAAACTATATGATGAGCAAGGGAGTGCTTTGCAAAATATGAAAGTTCAAGGCATTCACAAAAATTTGAATAAAAACTGCTGCAAATACAAAATGTGAAGGTCAAACCATAGTTTTGTTAACGTTTTTTTTTTTATTTGGTTTTTTATTTGGTACAGACAGCCTGCGTTTTCAGTTGGGCGTTATTGTAAACATTTTAATAAAACTTTAATCTTTAATGGGTATTCTTAATGGAACATTATTTAAGAATTTTGATTGAAATATTTAAATTGTGCTAATTTATAATTTACATAAAACAGTAATCAGTAACTGATTAGACTTTTAGTAGTCACATTCCAAATACGTTTGATTATAATCAATAAGACTTAAACGCGAGTTCGATTATGCAGCAGCTTAAATTTTTCTCTAAGCCTCAGTTAAGGCTTAATTGAGACATTTTTAGAAGATTATGCCTCGTATCCAAATTAGCCTGCAGAAACAATTTTAGAGATTCTTTAGACACCATTAGACACCATTTAGAACTTATGAATGCGATTAATTCTTGGGAGTATTATTGGATATAAAACTGTCTTTTATTGATCATATTAGTGTGATGATTGGCAAGGCTCGGGCTGTTCTTGCTTTTGTGAAGAGATGGGCTAAGGAATTCATTGATCCTTTTATGACAAGACTACTGTACATTTCACTTGTTAGACCTATTTTGGAGTATGCGTCTATTATTTGGAATCCATACTATCGTTGTCATAGTGATTCAATAGAGTCTGTACAGAAGCAGTTTTTATTATTCTGTTTACGTGGCCTAGGATGGGATTATGCCAATCGGTTTCCATCATATGAGGCTAGATTGGATTTGGTGAAACTTCCAACTTTGGAACGTAGAAGGACTGTCTTAGGGGTTTGTTTTGTTTTTAATCTGGTGAAAGGTGATATCGATTCTGAGTTTTTGCTTTCTAACCTGAATTTCAGTATTCCAGTAAGATTTTCACGGCACTATCGTCCTCTTTCTTTAGATTTCTATAGAACGAACTATGGAGCTAATTTTCGTTTTCGTAGATTATGTAATGATTTTAATTTATATTATGATTTTATTGATTTTAATTGTAATGTTTGTAATATTAAACGGAGCTTATATGCTAGCATTAATTTGTAAATTATTATAGAAAAATAAATTCTCGTTCTTGTCGTAGGTAGTTTATTGTTACTTTATTCAGCTTGTGATTAAGTTCTGTAGCTGTTTTATGTTCCCATTGCCATTACTTTTCCTTTACCCGCTACAGTCCGGACTGTAGTGTGTACGTGTCCCTACGTAATGGGGACGAGCCCTCCGCGGTCGGGTGAGGGTGGGTTAGTGTGTGGCCGGGGACTTTCGATTAATTAATAAAGTGAAGAGTAGAATAGAAGGAATGGCAGTTATGTAACAATCAGAAAAATTCATACGCATACAAGTTAACATAATGCAATACTATTAAAAGTATTCCCAAATGGCGAATATTCAAATTAGATTAAAATTAGATTATGCAGAATAGAGTATTTCAGTCAAAATTATGACACAATTATAATTTTGGTTTATAATTTTGGCGTCTTAAGTAGCTAAGTTTTTGAAGCAACAGCAATGTGACAAGAATGAAACAAAATACACATACATAATTGGTCATTACAACCCTTCAGGCAGGATTACGACCTAGCGTCGTGTTAATTTTATATTTGAGTGGCGGGACCCACAGATTAAAGTCGATTCCGAACGACAGATTTTTGGAGACTTTTCGTGGCAAATTTAGTCTGCTCTCAGTGTTTTTCCCAGAAATCTGCTGAGAAGAAGTCGCCGAAGAAATATTTCTTTCATATTTTCGTTTTGATGTCTGACCCCTGGGATTTGAACCGTGGCCTTACCTCTAATAAGCCAACATACTACCTACTAGACTACGGCGACTAAAATATCCTTTCGAAATTATCTGAAGCTTATAAAAAATACTGCTAATGAACTAGCTATCAATATGCTAGCAATGCATTATATACTAACTCTTATAGTAGCTTTTTCATTCAAGTCTTAAATATCTAAAATTTGTAAAAAAATTGTTTTTGAAGTCTTATAGGTATTTGCTTTAAATTTTTATAGAAACATACTAAAAACACGGTTTTATATAAAAACTTTCACAATCAAAAAATATTACACGAGAAATCTTCTTTTAACATTAGCATTGATGTTAAACATCAGCATTATTTCATATGTAACTCATTTGTTTTATTTTATTTTCCGACTGTAAAACTCTTACAGTGTGATTTTATATGCTGGTAGCCTGCCTTTAATTGATAGAATAGAAGTTTAACATTTTACTTCAGTTATTTCCGTGGTTGTTTTTCTAAAGAAAATGCATATTTTGTCTCCTGATTCTTTTTTTCTTAACATTGGAGAAAAATTGTATACATTTTGGTTTTATTTTCCTTCATAAGGGGAAAAAGGAGCAATGAACGTTAGCATTACTGTTTATAAAATTTTCTCCAGCATGGTGAAAATTTGGGGAATAGCAGTTGAGATTAGTACGTGTGTGTTTATTTAGAAAGAAAAAGGAGTAACAGACGGAATTTATTCGAAATCATTTCCACAATATGAAGAAGGAGAACAGCAGCGAATTATAGTAAACATTAGCACGTGTTTACTTAAACAGAGACATAGAAGAGGAGAGTTTTATAATTTAATTTCATTTTATAAATGTTTATTCTTCTCTATTATTCTTACTCTGTTTGGCATTCTGTTAGCAATCGGAGCACAAACTGAGAGAAATCTTAAAAAACTAAAATGCTTCGAAAAGCTTATTCACACATTCTCTATATGTTCTGTTATTGGGAATGCTTCAAAGAGTTATTTCAATTTATGAAGCACATTTATGCTTTAATTTCAATCACACACTGAATGTTATTCCTAACGTGTGGTCGACCAAATAAGCCTTTAAACGTTGTAAATCATTTGAAAGAAAACGCTAAAAGGACGTAAAAATATTTAAACCTAATGAAGCTACCGTAAAACTAGCAGACCATGAAGCAAATAATACTTATAAATATTAAAGATAAATAAAGAGAATCAGTTTTTATTTTAAACTATTACGCCTACCATGTTCTAAAATATTTGGCGAATATATTCAATTCGAAAGCATTACAAACTAAATATTAAATGTTCTTAACTGAAAGCTAAATTGGTAGATTTTTTAACATAAAAGACTACGATAATATTGTGTGTCCTTAGCTTCTCTAAATCTACAAATTAAATGTAAAACATGTTTTTATGTTCTTCTTTTTATAAGCAAGACTTTGGTTCTGTTTTTGTTAACAGATTTTCTTTCAAGTCAATAAATTTTTATTGATGTTTTTATTAACAAAGCCAAGTATTAAATATTCGCATTAGAAAACACATTATTTTCTTGAAAGCAGTTCAACATACATTACGCCACACGGTGTATTGATTATCCAAGAAAAAACCGCCTCCCCATAGTCGGCATGTGTTTTAAGTGTTTCGTTAATATTTCTAAGAAATAAAAAGTTAGGTCAACATCATTCAAAAAAAATTATATTTTCAGTTCTACCATTTCCTCCACTACAATATACAGATTGCTAAATCTGTCAATAGCTGACCCCGAATTTGTTTTATTTTATTCCTCTATTATTAATTTTTTTTATATTCTTTTTCATACTCGTAATATTTAATAATATTTTTATAGTTTATGACATATTCTCTATAATTTCATTGTTTTGTTTGCTATGTACTATAATGATGCCAAATTGATATTGAGGTCATATTTGTGTGCTCTTAATTCCAATCAAAATTATTGGCATAAAAACTTTTTTATTTATTTAGAAATTCTACAAAATAATCAAAGTATTAACAAATTCAATGTGTCAGATAAAGTTTACGTTCTTAACGCTTTAGGTGTTTGAATTTGAATTATTATTGTTGATTTCAAACATAGTAACAAAGAGCTTTAAATTATGCCCCTTTGTCGCAAATGAAACTTAAAACTGCTGTTCATAATAAGTCAGAGAACTTGGAGTAAAACGAATCCGTGATCCCACACTAACAGATTTGTATTGTAATGTTAAAATTACAAACAAAATAGAGATTACAGGTTTTGAAGTAGTGAGATTGTTATTCTACATACACTCTACGTAAAGGCAGTAACCATCCTCAATTGAGAGTCATACAAAAGCACCAGGTGTTTGCGAATTTTCTGGCCTAGAGTGTTACCTAATCCAACAACAATTCAATCAATATCATAACAATAATAAAAATAAAAACAGCGGTGGATTGGTTTTATAATCAGAAGACCATAGGATGATAACAAAAGAAATGCCATCGACTCGAAATCCAATAGTAGCCGTTGAAAGTATGTTCAACATATTTATTGAAGTCGTTATGGAATCGAAATAGAAAACTTATAAGTGACCAGCACAGAACTGGACTGTGAAGGGTCCTTTAAGTCTAATCGGAAAAAATTTTTCTTCAGGTTTATAAAGGGTCCGCCAAATAACTTTTTTTTTTTTTAAATGCTTTAAAAAAAACTACTGAATATTTTCTCAAATTTCTTTTTTTATTTGAAATTACAATTCTTCCGGTTAATAATGGAAAATAATTTCATTCAAATGGCTGCCTCGGCTGGCCATGCAGTAGCCTACACGATCGGTCCAATTTTTAAGCACATTATCGATTGTGTGCAGCTGTATTTCACCAATGGCTTCACGAATATTGTCCTTTAAAGCGTCAATTGTCTCTGGCTTGTCGGCGTAACACTTATCTTTGACGGCACCCCACAAATAATAGTCCAACGGTGTCAAATCGCAGCTCCGAGGTGGCCAAACGACATCAGCTCTGCGGCTGAGTCAAGTGTAGCTTCGGCTGTGTGGCACGTAGCGCCGTCCTGTTGAAACCAAATGTTGCCAATATCCTCCTCTTCAATTTTTGTGAACAAAAATTCGTTCAACATGGCCCGATAACGATCGCCATTGACTGTAACGGCCACTTCTTGCTCATTTTCAAAGAAAAATGACCCAATATGCCTCTGGACCAAAATCCGAACCAAACAGTGACTTGTTTTGGGTGCGTCGGCTTTTCAATGTATGCGTGCGGGTTTTCTGTGCCCCAAATGCGACAATTTTGCTTGTTTACATACCCGCCAAGATCAAAATGAGCTTCATCTGAAAATATGATTTTTTTCGCACACATTCTGCAACATTATCATGATTTTCAAAGTAATGTCGCAATATTTTTCAGCGTTGTTCAAGCGTATACACAACCATATTCGTTCAGCGGAAGGATAAAACTAATTATCTGTCAAATCAGACATGAGCTAAGTGTTGCCATTCACGAAATAAGCACTAGTTGAAAAAGAAAAACGTTAGATGGCGGACCCATTACTACATTTGAAAACATTTTTCTCATTTCACAGCATAGCATATAATTTGAACTTAATATTCCTTACTGGGAGTACGTCTGATACAACTTTTTGGGTTCCGACTGTTCCATCTAAAAAATTTATTTGTCATTAGTTTCGAAATTTTTGAAATCAATCTGGTTAAATATTTAGGTCTTAATCCACTCCTAGTCAACATTCGCTTCATGCTTAAATAACAATGACAAAGTCACTGGTAACCTTTTTTTTTTTTTTTGTTTTAGGTTTTAAAATGTTCCTTTGTTGTTCATGTTGGCCTCATTGTCAGATAATTTGTTTGTTAAACTTTGTTACACTCGTATTGCCGTTAAGCATTTACACTTACCCGTCATATTGTAATCTCTTTCTCTCTCTCTCACTCTCTTTATTTATTCAAAAATCTTCTGTTTGCATGAATGAGTATCTGTTTCATAGTATTTTCTTCTGTTTCATTTGTTGCAAATTTTCTTCTTTTGCTGGCGGCAAGGCACAATGAGTTACCTTTCAAAGAAACACCTTCGTTTCCAAAAAATATGACACCCTGAAAAATGTATTCCGTTTAACTCATACCATGTACGAGTATTTAAGAGTACGTTTGTGTAACAAAGTGTAGAGTATATTATATCAAATGTTTACTTTGAGATACAACAGAGGATGGAACGAATACAACTTTATTTGTGTTACAGTGTCTCTTACTGTTTATGAAATGAAAAAACAGAAATAAACATCCAACACAGAGAATAATAACAAACTTCAAGCTCTGTTAGCTTTCAGTAACACAATAATTGTGTGAAAAATATTATTATATTACTGTTTACCATTCGGGTGATATTGAATCTATAATATTGTATAATTCAGATTACTTTTAACGGAACCTATAAAAGCCCTCTCAGCAATCATGTAAAGTTTGTAAAAAACCTGTCTTTCAGAGTCGACTGTAAGTCTCGTCACTCATAGATAAAATGAACAATCACAACATGGGTTGTGCGGGAAATCGTGACTATATGATTGTAATGACCAATTACTTAGGTACGTAGGTAGTCTTGAATGCTGAAAGTAATAATATATGACATGATTTAAAAATCAATTGTCGTATATTTACTAAAAAAAAAGAAGAGCAACAACCTTTTGAGATTGATAAATGAAAATATCTATAATGTGAGCACTTTTATTTTTTGTAATCTTTTTATATTGTGACGTATGAGCAATATTTTTTTTAACACTCATACGCGTTGAAGAACATGTTGAAATGATAAAAATTTGTATGATTTCTTACTATGGTCCGAGATGTTCACCTTTACAAACTTCTGTCCGTAAATGTTCTTTGGCTTTATAATTCTTATAAGATTAGATAAGTTTGGTTTAAAATGGACTCAAATAATATTTTACATGTTAATTCTCATATTTATTTGACAGCATAAACTGAATTACAAAATTTTTTTGTTTCCCTTGATACGTTTCTGTTAACTTCTGTCCCAAGATATTTATTTGTTTCCTCCTCTTATATTGAAGGAAAGTAGTCATCAATCTGTACCTTAAAGGATTGTAGATAAAATATTGTAACGTTTAAGATATGAGCTCGTAGATTGGAAATAAAATAAAAATGAAATTTGTGTTTAGTTTTAATTAAAATTATTTATTATTCGCACAATTCTGTGTGCCACTGTTTACAACTTTATGTAAACAACAACAATTGCCTTTCCTGTTATTCCTCTGTTTATACCCTTTGCATAAACAATAACAATTACTAGACAATTATTCGACAGATCTTTGTAACGGAGATCTTCAAACCACGATTACTCTCTTCAAACGCACCACGTCTTCACACAAGGCTGACTGAACTTCACTAACTAAGTCGCATGCTTTTCCTTGCCTTTTATTTGGCAGCGTAAATAGTCTGCGGAATGCTCTTGTAGGCGAATGTTCATGATTTCGCCTTCTCGAAATCTCTATAAATGTATGTTTACATTTATTTTTGTTGTTTGTGCATTTTTGTTTAATTTTTTACCATTCTTTTATGCTGATATTTGTTGTTATATTAAGCAGCACGATAATTTGTAAACAGGTTTGTTTACTGCATTGTTTTGTTTTTGCAGCTTTTATTTATAATTTTAATGTTGAGGGATGTAAAAGCAAAACACCAAAATCTTGATTTTTCATTTTCGTAACAATATGAAAGCCATTTAACAATATCTATCTCTCCTTTGTTAGGATGAACCTTATTCTTAAATCCCAATTTGAGTTTAATGATTCCTATAAAATATCTAGTTTCGTGCCCACATCTAATTTAGTGATAAAAGATTCACAATTAACTGAAGTAACCGCTTGTCTGACTGTGAATTGCGAGCTTTTAAGTTGTCACGGAGTCCTTAATTTTCAATTAAAAAACGCCTACACTTCACAAAAATTAAGAATAAAGAAAATATGAAACAAAAAACACTCAAGTAATAAATTTTGTTTTTTTTTTCTTTAATAAAACAATATTTTAGCAACCAAACTCGAGTAAATATAGTTGTATGTTATGACTTATCTTTACAATTTCATTTTTGAACATGTTGCTGTAAAAAATGAAATGAAACGAAATAGTTTAAGTTATTTACTTAAAATCTTCCATAAAATTTATAGCCAACCATACCAATAAAAATAAAAACGAAGAAAATATTGGCATTTATAGCTTTCAAAACGAGTCAATTCTATGTGGTAGCATCAGTTATGTACGTATATACACATATAACGCCAATAATCTTCATGTTTATAAGGGTATGGCTGATATAGAATAACTTGTGTGAGTCTAAATGAATGTAATAAATTTGGTGGCATTACAAACGGCAAGAAATATAAATTTTATTGACACTCAATGAAAGCGAAAAAATATTCGTAAGTGCAAGAAATGAGTTAAAAATCAAGGTCAATTGTTTAGAGTATTTTATCCGTCCCTGTTGGATTTATTTTCAATTCCTTAAGTAATTAAATAACACAGACATTGGTTGAGACAGAGTAGGAAATTATTTATATTGTTACGAAAAGGAAAACGGTGTAACATCGTAACAACAAAAAATGCAGCCAAAATACGCAAACAACAATGAAACTACTAGAGTTCTCGAGAATGCGAAAACACGAACATTCTACTTCAAGAATGTTCGTCAGACTCTTTATGTGGGCCTATAAAAAGGCAAGATAAAACAAACGACGAGTAGTAAGAATTCAGTAAGTCTTGTGTGAAGACGCGTAGCGTGTGAAGAAAACAGTCGTGGTTTGAAGATCGCCGTTGTAAAGATCTACCGAACAGTTGTTAGTACTTACGCGAAGAGAAGTGTAAAGAAGAATACCAAACTAAACAAATTGTTGCTGTATCATCAAGTTGTGAACAGTGGCACATAAAATAGTGCGAACAATAAAGAATTGATCTTAAACTAAACACAAATTCATTTTTATTTTGCTTGCAATCAACGAACTTATATTTTAAACGTTTTTAAAAAGGTAAAAACAAATTTTAAAAAAAAGAAGAGAACAGCTTTATTACTCTAAAATAGAATGCGACCAGATAAAACTTTTAAAGTAAATGACTTACGATTGCTTCTTTTCAATGCATACATTCGCACAGTGTTTGTAGGTCCAAATTTTTCGATATAAGTCCACATCAGAGGTACTAATCCAAGTTCTAAAATACCATTGCACAGATAAACATGCCTACCCTAATACCATGGCCCTCGATATGTTGTCAGAGTGAAGGCACGTCCATTTTATGTTCTTTTTTTTTAAATATATCCCAATTTCTTAATAAGACACATGAAAAACTGTGAATATACGATATCGTATATTATAAAATTACTGCTAAGAAAAGATTTTTAATCAGGAATCTGTCATGCCTAGACGAGAGGCTGATCAGTAACAACTACATGCAAAGGTACAACTTTGTGGAATCTACACTAAAATTGTTATCAGCATGGTGCTACAAATGTGTAAAAAATGCGACAGAGTTAATACACATCAGAAGACAACACAAAATAACTCAATTAAGTAGCAAGCGTTACACTGTAAACTAGGCTAGAATTTGAAGACCCAGGGGCACTAAAGTGGCAACTGTTTTATATTGTGGTAAAACAGCTATAGGTATAAACATACTTTGTACAAACAACAAAATAATTTCGAGAATGCGCAGAGCAATCACGGTAACAGTTGGTATTAGAACTACGCTTTGGTACTGCTCACTACTGCTACCACCAGACATATTGGCGAAACAAGCAGCTGCAAACACCGAGATAAGACAATATTTTTAAACTAAAATTAATCCTACAAGACCAATGACACACTGTTTTTTTACTATGTTATGTTTAACTGCTTAAAGATTATAATAAAAACCAACAGAATGCCACCAAAACAAAGAAGAAAGTGTCTCTATCCTGAATAGCAATTGAGCAGTACCCACCCATGCTTAGTAATTGTTTTAAAGTAAAGGGTGATTTTTTAGCTATTATCTTTTTGGCAACACTGGTTTAAACAGCTCACGCACGTTTCGTGTTTTGTTTCACTGTCAAACATCTTCAGTTTGGTCTATAATTTAACCATGAATCGTCTTACAAACGAACAACGCTTGAAAATCATAGAATTTGGCATCATTGGAACGTACTTCTTCAAAGATGCTGCAAATCGTAACGTAACTGTGAATGGTGAGCGCTACCGTGAGATGATATCCAACTTTTTTTTTTGCCCAAAATGCAAGAGCTTGACTTGCATGACATGTGGTTTCAACAAGACGGTGCCACATGCCACACAGCACGCGTAACAATGGACTTATTTAGAGGCGAGTTCGGTGAACATTTTATTTCACGTTCGGGACCGGTCAATTGGCCGCCTAGATCGTGCGATTTAACGCCTTTAGACTATTTTTTGTATGGCTATGTTAAAGCTCATGTCTATACAGACAAGCCTGCTTCAATTGACGCATTGGAAGACAACATTGAAGCATTTATTCGTGAGATACCGGCCGAAATGTTGGAAAGAATATGCCAAAATTGGACTAACCGGATGGACCATTTGAGGCACAGTCGCGGTTAACATTTGCATGAAATAATCTTCAAACATTAAATTATATGGACCGTACTATCGATTCAAATAAAGATTTCATGCATTTTTCTGAATATTATGTGTTTTTTTTTTTGAAAAATTTTCCTATAGCTTTTAAAAAATCACCCCTTACATTATCATTAGCTAAAGGCGTTATTTGGCAAAATCCAATGTTGATTAATAATAGGATACTCGAAAACGACTTTTAAACATGATGCCATGATATCAAATCTTTAATGTTATATTTCAAGACAGTCATTGTTTTAGGAAAGACTATGATTTTTGAAATTTGAGTTCGAAATGATTTTTTATATTCAAAATTACACTTCAAAAGTAAGGAGAAGTTACAGTCATAGCATGTCAGGCCTTGCTTAATAACCTAACGTTACTACTTTCAATACTTAAACATGAGACATTAAAACATAGACCATATTTTCCTTTAAAAATATTGCTTAATTGAAATGAAAAAGAGAAACACATTTCTCTTGTTCAAATAACATAATTAAACTTGGTGTAATTTACCCCCCCACTCCACAAAAAAAAAGATGTTTTTTGTTTAAACCATTTTCAGGAAAATGAAATTCTGAAGCTACATTCCACACAACAACTTTTCATTTATTTTTTTAAATAACTTTGAATTTGCCTTTTCAACATTTCAGTCTTCATTGCCTTCAACCGCACATTATTTACTTGTGTGTACTTCAGTTACTTTGTGAAAGAGAACACCTTTATAGGAGTACGAGTTTAAGTATACCTTGTCAAATCATCTACGTTTTGTTGTCTACTTTATTATTATTTTGGTTTTATTGTTGATGATGTGCTGTTTTTGTTGTTACTGGTTTTGCTTGCCACACATAATACCGGATATTTATTTACTTTTAACTCCTTGTTAGTTACCATAACCCTTTATCCTTTTTCTTTTTTTCCTTTTTTCTGTTTTATTGATACAAAAGTGAACGTAATAAAATGTTGAAAAATACGTGGTACTTTAACTTTATTAGCATTGGAAGAGATCTGTAAAGAAGTAACAAAAAATTATAAGAAAAAATTCTAAGGGAAGTGATATAGGATTAAAGGGAATAAACTGTTGGAACAGTATTTTTGTATGTGAAAACGATGAATATTAAGTTCAGGCCATTGGCAATGTATTGTACATTTCAATACCACTCTTTTTTATTTAAAAAACTACATTACTTCCTTCGTTTACGTACATATTGTTACGAAAATGGAAGCAGTGCAATATCGTTTAACGTTAAAACGATAAACAAAAGCTACACTAACATCGAACTTGTTAAAAGTAGACTAACAACATCAGTATGAGAAAAGGAGATAGACAACTAAGCGAACGCAACAACAAGCAATGTGAACAAAATACACAAACAACAATGAAGTCGCAATAGAGCTTTCGAGAAAGCAAAAACAAGAACATTTTACTTCAAGAATGTTCATCAGACTGTTTACGTGAGCATATAAAAAGGCAATACAAAGCAGGCAACGAGTAGTAAGAATTCAGTCAGCCTTGTGTAAAGTCGCGTTGCGTGTGAAGAGAACAGTCTTGGTTTGAAGATCTCCGTTGTGAGCAGAATAACGAATAGTTGTGTGAGAAGAATAGCGAACAAACAATTATTGTTGTATATGACAAGTTATAAACAGTGGCACACAAAAGTAGTGCGAACAATAAAGAGTTTAATTGAAACTAAACACATAGTTATTTGTTTTTATTTTGTTGGCAAGCAACGAACTCATATTTTAAACGCTTTTAAAAATGTAAAAACGTAACAATATGTATGTTCTCCAATTTCACGCATAGAGTTTTCCAACATCATATTCAATCTGATCCTTCCATCAGACATTCGACGTTTATCTTAAAGTCAACTATAACATAGCTAGAATCATTTCTGTGATGCAAGTGAAATTAGTTCGCCTTATAAATTTGACTGACAATTACAGCAGAACAGTACTGAGGGGAATCTGCAAAGAAGGCATATAACTGAAGAAGGAAGAAACAGGAAGCTGATGAGACGAAGTAAAATACCTAGCTCAAGATAGATTAAATCAGAATTTATTTCATACGTCCCTATGTTCCAGCTCAGAAATACCAGATATAAATTATATACGTCGCTGTATTGTAATTTAAAATGGGAAATATTTAAGCACTTTTACGAGCGTAAATTAATATTGAATGTTCAATAGTTATACTTCTCTTCGTTAAATAACTGATGTTTTTTCTAAAAATTTCGCTTGTTATACGTCGTAATGTCAACTCTCCGTTCTCCATTACCAAATTCGTTGATTAAAAACACTCAATATTTGCCACCGTTAACTCTTTTGCTATACATACGTACATACATACATACATAGACCAAAGAAATTGTAACTTTAGTAATGAAATTTACGAAATTCTTATTGCATTCCTTATATCCTCTTTTCCGTTTTCACTTGATTTTGATTTATGATTTCGTTAAACGTATGTACACCTTGGTATGTTAACAAGTAAGCACCGATAACATCATCTTTGCAGTCTGTAAACTGAATTATGACATGAAACGGATTTGAATGTTCATCATGCGGAGACAAACTACAGTGTATTTTACATTCAATGGTATGAGCAGTAAACAAAAACGAAGTGTATCACGATTTTATGATTCGATGCAGGATTATGAAGGCTTTGGCTGCAGTGAATGTGAATGATGGCATGAGTATGACATCAACAATTTAGCTTGTATTTTCCGTAAGTCAAAATTGATGAATTCAGTGAAAAGATAGAATTCAATTTTAGTAATTTGAGTATCTGAGTGTAAAATAAGCCTCTTGTCTTAATCTATGTGACATTGCTATGTGTTTGTTTCCTCTTAAATTGTTGCTGCATATGTACATAGCAACATTGGCGATTGGAGAATTAGTGAAACACATGGACACAACATTGAGAACTGGATGGGGCAAAAATATTACACTTTTCATTCCAGAACAAAGAAATGTGTTTGTGGTGGAAATCCAGCCAACGTAATAAACTGTCCCACATCATCCCATAGCCTACCAAGTTACGCAAAGCTTGCAAAGTACTTGCATTATGCATATAAGTATGTACAGGTGGTTTTGGTCTGCACGGAGATTTCTTACATTCTTCTCTGCAACTTGAAAGTATTGAAGAGAGTAGCCATAATGTCCTTAAGAAATGTATTCAGTTTTGTTTTCAAAAATAACTATTCGACAGGAATACTTAAATATTTACTAAGAGGCAGGATGCTCTAATTATAGTCAGGATACCATAAAAGGGAAAGACATCTACGCGTATGCCAAATTTTGATGGAAGATGATCGGCTTCTTTCTTATATTGAAATGGATTTCAACACTCTAGTAACTAAGGCTCTGATGCCTTACCAAAGAGTATACAAATTAGTTGGTTAAGACCAATTTTAAATTGATGAATGCAGAATTAGGCATAGTATGGTAAAATCTTAAGCTTAAATTCACGTTTTTCGTGAATTAAAAATTAGTTTTAAAAAATAATCACAAACTATGTGGTACAGGCTATAAATACAAGGAACAACTGGACTTTGGCTCTCCTATTCATTCTGTTTATTGAAATATTTCCTTTCTTTTTTTTCCCTTTTTTAAAAAAATAAATAAGAAATTTTACCATTTTAGCCAGCAGGTTGAAATGTAAAAATAAAAGAAATATTTTGCTCATCTTTTTGTTGCTGGTTATGAAAAACGTTTTCTTTTCATTTAAGAGAGTTCACTTCATTTCCTTTTTTGTTAAATAGAAAACAAAATATGAAAAGAACGAAATTGTTTGCCACTTAACTTTGTTTGCATTCTTAATGACAACAATTCCACCCACCATTTGAACTCTACGCTCTCTATTCAACTGGCTCACCGCGCAAATACTTTTCTAGAAGTTTAAAAAAAAAATTTTTATAAAATGGGGGGAAAATTCTAAGAAAACCATAGGGAAACGAGAAAAAAAATTATGGAGTTCTTTCAACTTTTTACTAACATTTAATGAAATAATGCACTCAATTATTATTATTTTTTTAACTATAATCGCTTGGCATTTTATGTCAGACACACGAACGAACGAACGCTTAGACCACCACCCAACCACTTACAAAATGTTGCTTGAAATAGATTTTTATTACGACGCTGTTATGATTTATTGTACAATTTGCAGAAGTTTAAGCAAAAAACAAACTCTTAACTGATTAAATATGTTGATCTAGTGCTTTGCCAACTACGTACGATGAATTATAGAGGATACTGTAATAGAGCTTCAAAGCTTAGAAGTTAAAAAGGAATTTTTCTTTTTTCAAATTGTAACGACTTAGTACATAGTTTTAGATGAACTTTTATCGTTCATAATTCATTATTAATGTGTTGAAAGCACTGTTTGTTCCCTAATGTGTGGCAAGTTAAAAGGGTTTTAAAATAAATGTAGATAAACAAGACTATTACAATGGAACTTAAACCACATTTTAGAAGTAATTTATAAATGAATATGTGATAAATAAATTTTAAATGAATTAGTTTTTAAATACAAAACCTACCTATCACTTCATTTTTTTATCCAACGCAGTCTTATTTTTTATTCAAGCTCCAGTTAAACTGGTAATACGTTTGCTGTCATTATCTAGCAACACTTCCCTCTGAAATAAATCCTTTTTATACATCGTACAAAAATATTATTGGTAGTAGCTTGATTTAGTCTGTCTTTAATGTCATCATTCATTCCCCATGAGAGAGCCGATAAGAGTTTCTAAAGCAGTAGTTTAAAAACAACACGCATAGAGTTACATTGTCTCCATCAGTTTCCCTGGGCACTCTAGGGCTTAGACTATGTATCAAATTTAGCGAAGTCCGGTATGATTTACATTCAGACTCTAAACCGAGGATTCGTATGTTGGTCTGATTTAAATAACTGAAGTAAACATTCAATGTATCCACATCAAGGTTCGAAAAGACTTCCATAAAGAAAAATTCCGTTTGCATATTCTTCTCCACGCTTGAAGACCAAATTTTGGCAGTCACTAATGACCGCTCAATGTTGCAAATAAAGTTGATATTAACTTTAAATACGTGGTTTTTCCATTAAGTGTTTCAGTTGCCACAGTCTAGTAGACAGTGTGTTGGCTTATTAGAAGCGAGGCCAAACCCCATATCAGACATCAAAACGAAATATGAAAACAAATTTTCTTCGGCGACTTTCTCTCAGCAGATTTCTGTCAAAAACTCTGAGAGCAAATAAAATTTCCATGTAAAGTTTCTCTAAAATCTGTCATTCGGAGTAGACTTTAAACTGTAGGTCCCCCCACTCATGTATAAAATTAACACATACACATAGCTGCCAGATAAATGAAGCATCAAATCGTCAAATATTTGAGAAAAAATCGTCAAAATCGTCAAAAACGTTCATTGAAATCGTAAAAAAATCGTCAATAATAATAAATAAATAAATTGAAAGGTTTTAAAAACAAAAACATATAAAGTCAATGATAAGCAACAATAATATTACATCATCTATACCCATGTGTGGTGTAAATATTAGGGATTCAGAAGATCTTAACGTTATGGGCATGAAAATTCAGTGTGATGTTCGCTAGAACTGACACATTTTTCAGTGCCTTGGTTTCTTAATAAATGTGCAATAAATACTTCACTTCATATGATCTACTTACCATTTACACCATTTATAACCGGCCGAAAATGGAATACAACTCTCATGTATGGTTGGTCCTTAACGTATATTTGGAGACTTCTCAACCGTTTACAGGAGAGGCCGTAGTAGCTCGTTAATCACGATAGTGTGTCCAACTCCATTGATTCATTGGAGCATCGTTGCAATGTGGCTTGTGTTTCACTGTTCTATCGCTACTACAACGGATATAGTTCGAGCGAAATAAGGGGACTTGTTTATGAAAATCATGTATTCCTACGTAACACTCGCACACTGCATTACAGACAAAGTTCGTTTGTTAGACGGACTATTCGTATGTGGAGCTCCCTTTCTGCAGAGGTCTTTTCTGTTACTTATGGTATAAAAATATTAAAACCTAGTGTCTATAAACACTGCTCCCTCTTTCCTCCTTCCTATAATATATGTATTTTCCTAGTTCCAAACACAATGCCATCCGCTGAGTGTTAGTCGTGTTAAAAAAATAATGGCACTTACGTTAGGTCTTCCTAGGGTAATTTAGAAGCTATAATCGAATTTTTAAAATTGTCTGCAACGGCAAATGATTAATTATGCTCAACTACGATGATATTTGGGAGTTGAAATTTTTTGGGTTTTAAGAGATTAAGAAACATCATCACAGGTATTCGAAAATAACTTAAAAATATAATACTTTACTCCTTATTATTACTAGCATAAATTTTCAACAGTAACAACTGCAAAGCAAATACAAAGCTTAAAGTGGCTTTTATTGTTCTGAAGTAAAGAAAATGATGTAAATTTTTTATTTCTAAAAATCGTCAAAATAAGGGCATAAATTGTCATGTCGTCAATATGATATTTTTGGAGCTCAAAATCGTCAAAATGACGATAAATCGTCAAATCTGGCAGCTATGCACACACAACATAATTGGTGTGAGAAGCTAGGTCGTAATCCTGACTAAAAGGTTGTAATGACCAATTGTATATGTATGTATTCAAGATCAGTAAGAGAACTGTTTTCAATTCTAATAAAAAATTTTTAGCAATTACCAGTTCAAGGAAACAGGAGGTATTCGTTCGTTCATTAAATTGGCAGGCAATTTTTGTAATAAATTAAGTATTTATCTTATAACCATGATGTTTAAGTGAAACCATAAAATGTTTTATTCTTTTGAATTTTTATAAGAGATACTCTCTATTCAATTTATCCAATTACATCTGTACACCTACTCAGACGGAAAGTGATGCATTCAAGTATATCTTCCTTTTATTTTTATGGAATTTTCTTTTTCTTTTTTTTTGCCGAAAATCATGTTGATTCAGCCAATTCATGTAATGGTTGATAAAACATACAAAAAAAAAACTTTAAATTGCTTACTTGAAACTGCAAGTGCATGGAGGTATCAAAAGAAAAAATGTGTGTACTGCCATAAAGAGGAAAATCGTATGAAATGAACAAAATAAGTGAGTTATCTTGTGATATGATAAATGGTTTCCAAAATAAACGTGCTGCTGTAGGCGGTTTTTTCGGCTCTTTGCCATATTCTATAAGAATAATAATGAAATGAAACAAACACTAAGATCGCGCATGAATGAAAAGTAAATAAATTTAAAAATTGCCATAAAAATCAGAAATGATTTAAGAATAACGAGCTTATTGATTACAAAAATGAGAGGCAATTTGTTTGCAGTAACATTAAACAAATTATGACAATAAAATGGAAATTTCATATTAAAGTTACCAATCTTCGCGAAGTAGCCGTAGTCTAGTAGGTAGTGTGTTGGCTTATTAGACGAAAGGCCCGAGTTTAAATCCCAGGTCAGACATCAAAACGAAAATATGAAAATATTTCTTCGGCGACTTCCGCTCTGCAGATTTCTGGCAAAAATTCTGAGAGTAAAAATTGCCATGAAAAGCTTCTCAAAAATCTGTCGTTCGGAGTCGACTTTAAACTGTAGGTCCCGCCACTCATGTATAAAATTAACGCACAGAACACGAGCGGTGTGAGAAGCTAGGAGGTGTACAATGGTACTTTACTTGTCACAGTTGACAAGTACACGTCCTCTAACCTAACCTAACCTACCAATCTTCTTATTCTGTTATACATACATAATTGGCCATTACAACCCTTTAGTCAGGTTTACGACCTAGTTTCTCACAGCACATATGTTGTGTACGTTAATGTATTTACATGAGTGAGAGTATATATTCAGGTTATAAAAGCCTTTGTTTCAAGGCTGTTTTTTAGTAAAGCACTAGTGGATATAAGGTATGTAACTGTCTCCAAATAATCTGTTTGACCACCCTACCTTTGCCCTTAATTCTCTATATTTACAGTACACATAGGCATACATGAACTACTATTTTTCCATTCAAATATTTACTTGGATTTTAGCCTCTATGTGTTTTTTTTTTTTTGGTTTCAAAACGAAAATTTCCATCCAAAAAATATCCAATATTAGCTAATGTTGTCACAAAAATTGTGTAAATAAAAGGAAACTTTATTAAGATGATTACAATTTGTTGTGTTTGTATTGGAAAATGTTACAAACTTGATTTGTTATAATATCCGTACAGTAAACGTCTCACATAAAGTCTCTTAGAATATTGCAGTTGTAAATTAGGCTTATTTATGAAGGCCTTCTTTTTTAAAACTTCTCACAAAGAATTCAATATCACAGGATGTGGAAAGAGGAGGCAAGTATCATGATTTCAATAAACCAAGAGAAGCTCCGAAAGGGTTTCTTTCGCTGCAGTATGTCTTTGGAAACGATATTCAAATACAGTCATGTGCACATAAAAATAAACATTTTCTTTTTAAATTACGATGAGGCTCAAGTCTACCCATGTAAATTGTATCGCTACGTGTATTGTATTGTATGTGTGCTATGGTGTTAAAATTTTTTTAACATATTGTAGAAATGCTTATATATATGAACATACATACATCCATTTTAAGATTGCTGTGTACTATACTATATTATGAGCATATCAGAATATCTATTTCTGTGCGTGCGATGGTATGTATTAAAGAAATTTACAATGCTTACTAAATGGATTTGTAACCATATCAAAACAGAAATGTAAAATAACAGTGAATAAAACAATAAAAAAAATACCAAAGGCAGCAGCAATAACAAGAAATCAAGTTTGGTTATTTGCTTAAAAAAAATAAGACTCCCATTAGAGTCATTGCACAATAGGCACATTAACCCTATTGTTTGTTTATGGGCCATTAAATGTATGCACATACATTCGCTACCATACATGCTGGAGATGGTTCGTTTGTAACATGTTTCAAAAAACCTTCCATTTCGTCATTCGAAAGCCATAGCACCTAATGCGACAGCTCAAGAAGGTTGCTCATGGAAAATTCCTCATCTAGCATTTAATTTATCTTGGGTAACTAATGTGACAAATCCATTCAGCACACAATATATACAAGATCCCAAATATCGTTACAAAAATATCCTACACATTCAGCCAATCGTCCTATCACTGCATAATAATGCATACATAATTGGTCATTACAACCTTTTAGTCAAGATTACGACCTAGCTTCTCACACCAATTATGTTGTGTGCGTTAATTTTATACAAGTGTAGAGGGACCAACAGTTTAAAGTCGACTCCGAACGACAGATTTTTGAGAAACTTTTCATGGCCATTTTATTTACTCTCAGAGTTTTTGCCAGAAATCTGCTGAGAGGAAGTCACCAAAGAAATGTTTTTTTTTTTCATATTTTCGTTTTGATGTCTGACCTGGGGTTTGAACCCTGGCCTTACGTCTAATAAACCAACACGCTACCTACTAGACTACGGTGACTAGACGTGCCTTTTACAGAATGAGAGCTGTATTGTATCGGGTTATCCATTTCGTGGTTTCAAAAGTAAACGTAAATAAAGCACATATAAAATATTTTTTCACGATATTTCTTTTTTATTGTAAAGTTTGAACGTTGATATTATGTGTGAAACACTACATCATTTAAATGACCTCCACGCGAAGTGTTGCAAGCATTGATACTTTTGAGGTAATTTTCGACCACTTTTTGACACATATTGGGCGGTATCTCAGCCATAACTTGACGAATGTTGGTTTTTAAGTGCTCAAGAGTTGAAGGTTTATCTGCATAAACACGGTCTTTCGCGATAAATAGCAATTTCGCAATAAAGCCATATTCGCTCGAGTTGTGTGGCATGTGGCACCGTCTTGTTGAAACCACATATTCTCCAAGTCGGTTATCAAATGACCATAACGCTCCAAATTGACGGTGACAGTCGTTCCATCGTCGTTTTCGAAGAAGTAAGGTCCAATCACACCTTCGGACCAAAGAGCGCACCAAAAACTGACTTTTTCTGGATGTAATGGCCTCTCTTCAATTACTTGAGGATTCTCAGAACCCCAAATACGACAATTTTGTTTATTAACATACCCACCGAGTGTGAAATGTGCTTCATCGCTGAAGAAAATTTTGTTCGAAAAAGCACTATACGTGGCTGTGGCAGAATCACCATTTTTGTAGTAGGTTTTAATAATAAAGTCGCCGTAGTCTAGTAGGTAGTGTGTTGGCTTATTAGACGTAAAGCTAGAGTTCGAGCCCCAGGCCAGACATCAAAACAAAATACAAAAAGTATTTATTCGACGATTTCCTCTCAGCAGATTTCTGGCAAAAACTCTGAGAGTAAATAAAATTGCAATGAAAAGTTTCTCAAAAAATCTGTCGTTCGGAGTCGACTTTAAACTGTAGGTCCCGCCACTTATGTATAAAATTAACACACACAACATAAGTGGTGTGAGAAACTAGGTCAATAATCCTGACTGAAGGGTTGTAATGACCAATTATGTATGTATGTGATAGTTAAGCGATCCATTTTCATCAATGTCAGACTTTCAACTGAAAAGAAAAAAATTGGTTTCACAACTTAGCTTGAAAGATGTCGAATTCCAGTCCCATACTTTTGAAACCACAAAATGGATAGCCCTTTATTATAAAAACTGATTTAAACTAAAAAGAAATCTACAAATTTATTATTCAGAATATGTTACAGAGGACCTGGACAGAGTAAGAGGTTATTACACTTGACAAGTAGCGAAATTAATGTTAGTATATAGATCAATAGTGCGCGAGATAATGCTGAAATCCACTGCCAAGAAAAACATTTATACATATATACATATACAAATATTATTATATTCGATATACCAAAATTTTATAAGACATACATCGGTCCACGATTCTCTGGATATATATTGCAAAATTTCATATGTCGCATGTACCTAACGTTCGATGAGTCTCTCACTATTCGCCATTATTTTCATAAACAAAAAATAAACAACATTGCTGTGACAGAAATATTCATAAAAAAGCAAATTTTTGTCGTCATTAATCCCATATCAGATTTAAATAAAGGGGCGCTATGGGTACCCAGACTCAGGCTTAACTTCCATAGCCACAGGTTATTTATGGATTTTTAAATTAAAAACAAAAATTTTATTTTCGTGCAAATAAATACATTTTATTTATTTAAAAAAAAAGAAAATCTCATTTTTTCTTTTGTCATTCAGGCAAATATTATTTCTACTATTACGCCTGAAGGAATTTCTTTATTTAAGGATTTACTCACATTTTTATTTATATTTACATGTAAATTTTTATTCTTGCAAAATAGCTTCAAGGTATGAATTACTTTCGCTTTAATATGTAAACACAGTATTTTTTATTATTAAAATCAAAATTTTGTTAGAAAAATTTAAATAAATAAAATAGCTTTAATGACATTTAAATAAAGTTTTGCTTATAATTTTAATTATTATTAAATTTAGGATTGTGGTTAGGATTCCCTACATAGTTTTCCAACTACATAACACTACAATGAGATAGTGGTTTAGGCCAGTACACTTTTAATGATTAAATTGATATTTTTTAATCTTTACCAAATGAATAAAACAAAACTTATGTACTCATGCGGAACAGGAAATTAATTTTTTTTTAATAGTCTTAAAGCCAATATTGTATTGATTGCATAGTATAGTTTAGCTTCTAAATTTTTCTAAACTTTTTACGAACACCAGACTTTTGAAAAACATATAAAAACCATTAGAAAAACCTTTAACATCATCAAAACACAAATATTCTTGAAGCATATCAGAAGAGTGCTAGAGAACAACAGCAGTTAATAAGGCTTCCTTAGAATACTCGCAAATATAATACAAGCACCACAATTACTTTGACAAGATTATCGTGTTGTGACATTTTTTATATTAAAATGTATCGGGTCCGCCATCTAACGTTTTTTTTTTCAACTAGTGCTTATTTCGTGAATGGTAACACTTAGCTCATGTCTGATTTGACAGATAATTAGTTTTATTCTTCCGCTGAACGAATATGGTTGTGTATTCGCGTTTTCGCTTCGCTAAGTGGGCCTGCGATCGACTTACAAAAGATGCCGATTTTGGCAAAAAAAAATCATCTTTTCAGATGAAGCTCACTGTTTGGTGCGGATTTTGTTCCAGAGGCATAATTGGGCCATTTTTCTTCGAAAATGAGCAAGGAGTGGCCGTTACAGTCAATGGCGATCGTTATCGGGCCATGTTGAACGAATTTTTGTTCAAATTGCAGAGTAGGATGTTGGCAACTTTTGGTTTCAACAGGACGGCGCTACGTGCCACCCAGCCGAAGCTACACTCGGTGTTTTGCGCCTTGTTTTTGAAGATCTGATGTCGTTTGCCCACCTCGGGGGACAATATTCGTGAAGCCATTGGTGAAATACAGTTGCACACAATCGATAATGTGCTTAAAAGTTGGACCGATCGTGTAGGCTACTGCATGGCCAGCCGAGGCAGACATTTGAATGAAATTATTTTCCATTATTAACCGGAAGGATTGTACTTTCAAATATTTGAGAAAATATTCAGTAGTTTTTTTAAAGCATTTTCAAAAAAAAAAAATTTTATTTGGCGGACCCTTTAGTTAAAAAGAAAACATTTGTCTTTAGTCAACTGCGCTAATATACAGTAGCGAAAAAATAAATGCAACTCGATGCCATATTATTTTCTTATTTACAAAATTGTTGTGAATATCTTTGTTTTGGTGGCCGAAGAATGTAATTTAACCCATCAGAGCCAAATAAGTTAAACTTTGACTCGTTGCTCCACAAAACTTTGGGTCACTGCTCTTTTGACCAATGCACATACCGTCTAGCAAAGTCAAGCCGTTTTTTCTTATTAAACTTACTTACTTACTTGACTTCTTGGTTGGTCTTCTAGCTAATACATTTGCCTCTCTTAATCGGTTTCTGACTGTGTGGACGCCAAGGGAAACCCCTAATTGGTCGTTTGCATAATTAGTAACATCTATTGCCGTTTTCCGAGGGCCAACTTTTCCTATTTTTACCATTTGACGGTCTTGGCGGGCAGTAGATTTACGAGATTACCCACTTCCTGGCTTTCTTTCCACGTTATTTGTTTGACGATATCGCGATGAAATCCGACAAACCGTTGATTTGTTGATATTAAATTGATGAGCAACTTCATTCATTGATTTGCCTTCTTAAAAAGTCCTTATAATGGCAAATTTGCTATCTGCTGACATCTGTTTCTGTTTTAAAATTCACAATTTGCAAATTTTCTAGTTGATCGACTTTTACCTTTAATACATTGCGTTGAATTTTTTTTCTCGCTAAATTTGTTTACTTTTTTTATAAATCTAAAAATAATTAAGTAGAAAGAGAAGCAAACAACGCTTACTGATGCTTTTTATTAAAATTTAAAAATCAACGAATAAAAACAACGTAAGTGGGGTGGAATTGGATATCGTTATAAGTTTCGATTGAATATAATATGACATAGCGTTGCATTTTTTTTTCTCGCTACTGTATGTGGTTTATGCTTGAAAACATTTCTTTTTTACATTACATATGTTTTTAAGTAATACTGGCAATTGAAAAGCGCAATAGGAAACATGCAACCATTTTTGTATGCAACATGTAGTATAAGCTTAAGCGATAATGTATCCAGCCACCATAAACGCTATACGACTGTCTGTAGATAGGTAGGACTATAAAAGACTGGAGTAGACATCAGCTTTTAGATGACATGGCATAAATAAATGTACTGCCATTTTTATTAAATGTTTATATAAACTTCTAGAAACAATAAGTATGTAGTATGTACATGTGTCTACTCGTATACCGTATATTTGTCTATTTTAATGCAGCTGCATGTAGTTTTTATTATAGTCAATTTATTTATGCTTAACTATGGAATTCAAACATTATCCACTTTTCATTAGGATAACAATATTATGTCCGCTCACAAATCTAGATCGTAAAAAAGGCAGCGGATATGATAGGCAATCTTATAAGGAAGAGGGTACAACCAGAGAAGTGATAAACTTGTGAGTGAATGTCCTTAGTTTTGCAGTTATGGCACGTAGACGTACTTCAAATGTTATTTCATTACAGAATTTCGATTATTAACGGTTGTGGGCAAGAACATATACATCAGCTTTTTAAGATATATTCCTACTCCAAAATTTATAAAATAATTAAGATAAATATTGTAGTTATTAGTCGCCGTAGTCTAGTAGGTGAAGGCCTCGGTTCGAACTCCTGGTCGGACATCAAAACGAAAATTTGAAAAATATTTCTTCGGCGACTTCCTCTCAGCAGATTTCTGGCAAAAACTCTGAGAGCAAATAAAATTGCCATGAAAAGTTTCTCCGAAATCTGTCGTTCGGAGTCGACTTTAAACTGTAGGTCCCGCCACTCATGTATAAAATTAACGCACACAACATAATTGGTGTGAGAAGCTAGGTCGTAATCCTGACTAAAAGGTTGTAATGACCAATTATGTATGAATGTATGTATTCGAATTATTTATGGTAAAATAAAATATGCAAAGCAAGATTAAAAGCAAAAAAATAAGACACTGAATTCATTTTCATTTCATTCTTACCATATTTATTATCAGCAGTCTTCATGGCTGGTAACATGAAAGTAATTTATTAAACCACAAAAGAAAATTTTTGTTAATTACAATACCTAATTTAGCTATTAAACGAATGCAAAAGTTTATATTTATTCTCCCTATCACGTTTTGCAAATGCTCTGGGATATATTAAACACTTTATAAACAACAAAACAAGCCAACACCAGCAGCTGCATCTCAATGAATTATTCCTAACAAATTCAGATGATGATAACATGCTGCACAATGGGTGAAATGTTATAGAAGTATTATATAAATTAAATTTAAATTCAATGCACTTATTTCAGCCTTAAAGTAATGCCACTTTGGTATAAGAATTGTGTGCCAAATGTATCCTAATATTGAGATTTGTTGCGATAAGTATATTTTATCAAAAACTACACTTTTGTAGATCACAGTCGGTGGGCGCTGAGGCATGATTTTGGTTATGGATTTCTTAAATAATCAATGTATTAAAAGCTACGGTGAGTGCGATGGGAAATATTTAAAGCTATTTTTCGAACAAACATTCAATCTTGAAACTAAATATCGGGTCCGCCATCTAACGTTTTTTTTTTTTTTCAACTAGTGCTTATTTCGTGAATGGTAACACTTAGCTCATGTCTGATTTGACAGATAATTAGTTTTATCCTTCCGCTGAACGAATATGGTTGTGTATACGCTTGAACAACGACATTACTTTGAAAATCATGGTAATGTTGCAGAATGTGTGCGAAAATTGCATACGGATTTTGGAAGAAGAGAAGCACTGTCAGCTCCGTATGTTCGTTATCTTGTGAAAAAGTAAAAGAAACTGGCATCCTCATCGATAAACCAAAGCGTAAAAAGCCAAAAACAGTGCGTACACCCGAGAATATTGCTGCTGTGGCAGAAAGTGTGCGTGAAGCGCCATCAACATCACCGTCGTTCTCAACAATTGAACATTTCGGAGACATCATTGAGACGAATTTTGCATAAAGACCTTGGTATGACGCCATACAAAGTCCAATTGGTTCAGGAGTTGAAGCCAATTGACCATCCAATGCGTTTTCGCTTCGTTAAGTGGGCCTGCGATCGCCTTACAGAAGATGCCGATTTTGGCAAAAAAAATCATCTTTTCAGATGAAGCTCATTTTGATCTTGGCGAGTATGTAAACAAGCAAAATTGTCGCATTTGGGGCACAGAAAACCCGCACGCATACATTGAAAAGCCGAAGCAGCCAAAACGAGTCACTGTTTGGTGCGGATTTTGGTCCAGAGGCATAATTGGGCCATTTTTCTTCGAAAATGAGCAAGGAGTGGCCGTTACAGTCAATGGCGATCGTTATCGGCCATGTTGAACGAATTTTTGTTCAAATTGAAGAGTAGGATATTGGCAACATTTGGTTTCAACAGGACGGCGCTACGTGCCACACATCCGAAGCTACACACGATGTTTTGCGCCCTGTTTTTGAAGATCGCATTATCAGCCGCAGAGCTGATGTCGTTTGCCCTCCTCGGTGCTGCGATTTGACACCGTTGGACTATTATTTGTGGGGTGCCGTCAAAGGTAAGTGTTACGCCGACAAGCCAGAGACAATTGACGATTTAAAGGACAATATTCGTGAAGCCATTGGTGAAATACAGCTGCACATAATCGATAATGTGCTTAAAAATTGGACCGATCGTGTAGGCTACTGCATGGCCAGCCGAGGCAGCCATTTGAATGAAATTATTTTCCATTATTAACCGGAAGGATTGTACTTTCAAATAAAAAAAGAAATTTGAGAAAATATTCAGTAGTTTTTTTTTAAGCATTTTCAAAAAAAAAAAAGTTATTTGGCGGACCCTTTATTCGATTCGTTGCCATAATTAAATACCCATGTCTCATTACGAGTGATGAACATTTAAAGACCTGATGGAACAAACTTTGCAGAAGCAAATCGATTTACCAAATAAAAATGTTGAAAATGTTGGTTCAATAATTCACCACAACAAATTTGTCAATTTTTTACCATTTTTTAACAGTTGTTGACGTCTTGTACATTTTCCACAGTGTGCCAGATTATATAAAAAGTTACTTTTGAACGACAGGCACCGGTTTAATACAAAGAATCGTGGTCAACAATGGTCTGACTAAGATAGACGGCATCCCTATTAATCTAAGACTTGCTAAAGTTGACCTGCTTAGTTAGAAACACGAGATTAAGTATACAAAGCGACGAAATTAAAAACGAAAAATGTCAGAGGTTTGAACTCTCGAGCACGCGCCTTGAATGCGATCATACTACGCCATAAAAATGTCTTTTCTAATTGTCCACTTGTTAAGGGCCTTGACGGAATTTGCAACAGATAATATACATACAATTTTCAATCATTTTGGGTAGTCAAGTAAGTAGTGTGCCGGGCTATTAGTGTGAGGGTCGTAGGTTCGATTCCCGCCAGAGACTCTGGTCTGTTACAGTACATATAATTAAACCACAGCCGCAACTAGCTACTATGTAAGATCATTCCAATTATTTAAAAACAGCAATATCATGCTTAATGCCTGCCGGCCGACTGTTATTTTGGTAACAAATTACACCCATAGTGCTGTAAGTAAATGCAAGATAAATGTTAAATTGTATTGCTACTGGCAATTTGCAACTATTTCATGGTCTTAGAAATAGAGGGGTTATTAGCAATTGTACTGTACTGTTTAGTTTGTTTGTTGTTTATCTTTACGACTTAATAAAAAACAACTACAATAATTATCTTTGTACTCTGTTAACATTCATGAATCTCTACGTTCTTAAGTAGCTTACACTATTACGTTTTTGTTTTCTTTTTTCTTTCTATTTCCGTCCATTATAAAAATTCCTTTTGAAGCAGTTTTAAACTGACTATAGCTACAATTGCTGGGTTCAACGTTATAAATACGATCAATTATAAGAACATAAATAAATTATTTATTTCAGCTTAAAAGCTATAATGAAAGGAGAGCAGTAAAATATATGAGAAGTTTTTAAACCCCATTACCGATTACGCGAAGGTTAAAATTATTAATTCTACAAAATAAATACTTACGTTCTCCATAATAAGAATTTGAAATCAGCATATCGCCCTCTTACAATTCATCAGTCTTAGATATTCATTCCTCCAGTTGTGTAATTGCATTGCGTCATGTTTCTTGGTGTAGTCATTTCTGGTATAGGGTTTTGGCTCCCTTGTCATTGATGTTGCAAAATACATGAGATACTTCTTGTTTTTTGTTAGGGATGGCAGTAATTGTGGCGTGCTTGTTAAATCTACACAAAAATTGTTGAATATTCTACAAATCCATTCCATTTGCCTGTTTTTGTGTGTTTTTATTTTATTTTTCCCTAACAGACCAATTTTTCAATGAAAAAGAAGAATAGTGAATGTCAAATGAACTACTCAGCTAAGGCAACAACAGCGTTGGCAATGAGGACATTGTTGTAAATAATTATATGCATACACGTTAGCCCGTATGTATGGTATTGTTTTTTGGGGTTGAGTAAATCATGTAAAAACATTACCATGCTATAGCATTTACAAATGTGTGTATATGTGAATAGTATTACGTACTTAGGATAGCAAAATAATTAAGGAAATAAACAGGAAATATGTCATTTTGGTAGCATGGTCTCAGCTGATGCAGAAATTGAATCAAAAATCAATAAAACTACACTAGCATTTTTAATTCTATCACGGATTTGGAAAAATTATAATTTAAACTTGTGCACAATGATAGAATTATTTAAAGCAATAATTCAGAAAACTTCATGAACCTGTCTGTGCTATTATTATTGCTATTATGCAATATTCGTACTACAAACCAAATATCAATATAAAAAACAGAAAAAAGTTTGAAAACATGGGATATACTCTGAGATCAAAGAGATAGATAAAACAGATAAAACAGATAAAACAGTGCAAGAATCCTGCTACATACTGGGCTTTTTTAAACGAAATAATAGGAACACACACCGCAACCGATTCTGTTCTGAAGAATAACGAAACTTTGAAAATCTCTAATTTCGGTAGATAGGAAATTCTAATTAGATGACATCAACTGTATTTATACTTACCACGCATTACTATAAATATAAATGAACACTCATTTTGTCATCTGAACATGCATGCTCTCCATATAAGCAGAAGCCTAGCTACAACAATCCAGTCCATTTTGCTGTAGCTGAAGAGCCAGAGCATGTGTATTTGTTGTATAAATGGAAGACAATTTATTCGGCTTAAAAAGGTTCATTTATTATGCCGTCTTAAAATTTAACACATTGTCTAAATGCTTTTATCCTTGAACAAATAATTCGAATTGCGAAAAAAAAAACTAAAATGCCAACAACTTAAAAATCAACAACCAAATTATTTTGACTAAATAATAAACAAACAATTTAAATTCCAAATGTAATGTTTTTATGTGTCACACAACAGTAACAGGGCTGACACAAAATTAGTTTCTGTTTTGCAACAGATTTAATTCAGTTTTGGTATGCCTCTGTTTGGAAATTAATTTTAAGGCGACCAAATAAATTAACACACAGAAATAAAACGAAGAATTATATATGGAAGTACATACACAATTTACAAGATATAATGAAACATTGACTGTGCACTTATTAGCTAAAGGATCCGCCAAATAACTTTTTTTTTTTGAAAATGCTTTAAAAACTACTGAATATTTTCTCAAATTTCTTTTTTTATTTGAAAGTACAATCCTTCCGGTTAGGTTAGGTTAGAGGACGTGTACTTGTCCGTTAAGACAAGTACAATACCCGGAGGTCGAAATTGACCCATTGTACAACGTCCTTGGAGAGGGAAGGAAATAGAGGGAATAGGATGAAAGGAGGGCATAAGGGTAAGGGGAGGATGGGAATCACACAGAAAGAAACAGACACAAACAAGGGTTGAGCGCGCGACTACACTTATGAAGCCCTAGCACCTCTCAACCAGCTCAAACTGCTAATGAATCTGTGGAGAGCCTTGATGTCGGCTCTCGACACAGAACTCAAGCTCTCAAAGAAGGCTCTACCAAGGGTCCTCAACCTCAACCTACCAAGGGCTGGGCAGTTACAGAGGAGGTGTTCGATAGTCTCTAACTCCTCCTCATCGCAACATACCCTGCAATAGTCCGGCTGGGATCTGTTCCATTAATCCTTCCGGTTAATAATGGAAAATAATTTCATTCAAATGGCTGCCTCGGCTGGCCATGCAGTAGCCTACACGATCGGTCCAATTTTTAAGTACATTATCGATTGTGTGCAGCTGTATTTCACCAATGGCTCCACGAATATTGTCCTTTAAAGCGTCAATTGTCTCTGACTTGTCGGCGTAACACTGCCTCGGCTGGCCATGCAGTAGCCTACACGATCGGTCCAATTTTTAAGCACATTATCGATTATATGCAGCTGTATTTCACCAATGGCTTCACGAATATTGTCCTTTAAAGCGTCAATTGTCTCTGACTTGTCGGCGTAACACTGCCTCGGCTGGCCATGCAGTAGCCTACATGATCGGTCCAATTTTTAAGCACATTATCGATTATATGCAGCTGTATTTCACCAATGGCTTCACGAATATTGTCCTTTAAAGCGTCAATTGTCTCTGGCTTGTCGGCGTAACACTTATCTTTGACGGCATCCCACAAATAATAGTCCAACGGTGTCAAATCGCAGCTCCGAGGTGGCCTAACGACATCAGCTCTGCGGCTGATAATGCAATCTTCAAAAACAGGGCGCAAAACATCGAGTGTAGCTTCGGCTATGTGGCACGTAGCGACGTCCTGTTGAAACCAAATGTTGCCAATATCCTCCTCTTCAATTTTTGTGAACAAAAATTCGTTCAACATGGCCCGATAACGATCGCCATTAACTGTAACGGCCACTCCTTGCTCATTTTCGAAGAAAAATGGCCCAATTATGCCTCTGGACCAAAATCCGCATCAAACAGTGACTCGTTTTGGGTGCGTCGGCTTTTCAATGTATGCGTGCTGGTTTTCTGTGCCCCAAATGCGACAAGTTTGCTTGTTTACATACCCGCCAAGATCAAAATGAGCTTAATCTGAAAATATTGTTACGTTTTTACCTTTTAAAAACGTTAAAAATATGAGTTCGTAGATTGCAAATAAAATAAAAATAAATCTGTGTTTGTTTTTTAATTAATTCTTTATTCTCTGCACAACTTTCGTGCCACTGTTCGAATTTATTCTACGCATACAATGATAACTTCCACAATATGTGCTTGTTCGTGATATTTCTCTGCTTATAACCTTCTTTATAAGCAACAACAACACTTGTTAGTTATTCTTCTTTGCTCACAACCTTTTTTTTGTAAGCACCACACTAACAACTGTTGTCTTCACGCAACTTGTCTGCACACAAGTCTGACTGGATTATAACTCGATCTCGTATCTTCACACCACTGGTTGAATTCTCACTCAATTCAACGCGACGTCGTCACACGACTAACTTAACTCGATCTCCGAGAATCACGTGTCTTCATACACGACTGACTGAATTCTAACTGAATCATCGTTGCTCGCTTTATCTTGCCTTTTATATCACTCGACCAACAGTGTGATGAATGCCCTTGAAGGATGATGACGACCTTCGGAAACAATCCAAAAATGTAAACAACTCGTTTCCATTTTTTGTTGTTCGTTTATCTTATTTACTTTCGTCCAGGCAGAGTTGTTGTTGTTTTGTTTGTTTGTCTTTCTGCTATATTTTTTATACGCGGTCGTTGTTGCTATATTTGTTTATTCATCGATCTTGTAAACAAGCACTGTTGTTTTTGTTGCTATATGCTTACTCATTCGTTGATCACGTGAACAACTGCATTGTTTTGTTTTTGGAGCTTTTGTTTTTATGCGTGATCAACTCCATTGTGTTGTTTTTGGAGCTTTTGCTTATTATTTTAACAACACCATTTCCATTTTCGTAACAATATGATTTTTTTGCCAAAATCGGCATCTTCTGTAAGTCGATCGCAGGCCCACTTAGCGAAACGAAAACGCGAATACACAACCATATTCGTTCAGCGGAAGGATAAAACTAATTATCTGTCAAATCAGACATGAGCTAAGTGTTACCATTCACGAAATAAGCACTAGTTGAAAAAAAAAACGTTAGATGGCGGACCCGATATATTAGGGAAATGTTTGTAAATATATTGAATACTTATATTGGACCTTATACACAGTGAGAGCTCATTTTTAAGTTGCTTCTTTAAAGTCCATTTTCAAAATCCAAAAATTTATTTCCATGTTAAGTTTCTAAATAATTTCTTGTCTTCAAATAATTCAAATAGAATACTTAGAACGAAATTTTTTTTTAAAACAAAATATTTAAATGACTTTGTATTGTGCATAAAATCACAGTGTGAATCCTTTTTATCTTCCCATTTCCCACAAATATGGTAAATTTATGGTTATAATATAAAAAGCACACGCAAATTTTATTTTCTCAATTCTACAACATTAAACAAAAGCGGAAAATATTTGTGTATAAAGGAAGAATAAAAAATTATAGAAAGGCATACCAAACATAACAATGCAGAAGTCAAGTTGCACTAAGCATTCGCTTCTAGGGTAGAGAGCCAAGATACGAAAGTGTGAATGGTGAAATCAAAAAATAAATCTGATTTTATTTGTGTTTGTGTGTTTCTCTAAAAAAAAAACTTATTAATTCATAAGCACTTAATCAAATCACAAAATTTTTCGTAAATAAAGGGTGATTTTTTAGCTATTATCTTTTTGGTAACACTGGTTTAAACAGCTCACGCACGTTTCGTGTTTTGTTTTACTGTCAAACATCTTCAGTTTGGTCTATAATTTAACCATGAATCGTCTTACAAACGAACAACGCTTGCAAACGAACAATGCTTGCGCTTCTTCCATTTTACGGTCAGTTTAATCGACCCACTGAAGCCCAAATAGCCGGGCTATTGTGACTAAATTTCGCACCAAACTTACATTGTTGGACATTAAACCACCAACACACTTACGTAGAGTGCGAACTGAAGAAAATATCGCAGCTGTATCGGCCGGTGTTAATGATGACCATTAATTATCGATTCGACGCCGTTCGCAGCAATTGGGCTTCTGTTACTCAACAACGTGGAAAATTTTGCGGAAGGATTTAGGTGTAAAGACTTTCAAAATACAGCTGGTGCAAGAATTGAAGCCGAACGACCTACCGCAACGCAGAATTTTTGGTGAATGGGCTCTTGGAAAGTTGGCCGAAGATCCACTTCTTTATCGAAAAATTGTGTTCAGCGACGAAGCTCATTTTTGGCTCAATGGATACGTAAATAAGCAGAATTGTCGATTTAGGAGTGAAGATCAGCCAGAAGCATTGCACAAAAAAGTCACAGTTTGGTGCGGTTTATGGGCTGGTGGCAGCATTGGACCGTACTTCTTCAGAGATGCTGCGAATCGTAACGTAACTGTGAATGGTGAGCGCTACCGTGAGATGATATCCAACTTTTTTTGCCCAAAATGCAAGAGCTTCACTTGCATGACATGTGGTTTCAACAAGACGGTGTCACATGCCACACAGCACGAGTAAGAATGGACTTATTGAGAGGCGAGTTCGGTGAACATTTTATTTCACGTTCGGTCGTGCGATTTAACGCCTTTAGACTATTTTTTGTGGGGCTATGTTAAAGCTCATGTCTATACAGACAAGCCCGCTTCAATTGATCAATTGGCCACCTAGATCGTGCGATTTAACGCCTTTAGACTATTTTTTGTGGGGCTATGTTAAAGCTCATATCTATACAGATAAGCCCGCTTCAATTGACGCATTGGAAGACAACATTGAAGCATTTATTCGTGAGATACCGGCCGAAATGTTGGAAAGAGTATGCCAAAATTGGACTAAGCGGATGGACCATTTGAGGCGCAGTCGCGGTCAACATTTGCATGAAATAATCGTCAAGCATTAAATTATATGAACCGTACTATCGATTCAAATAAAGATTTCATGCATTTTTCTGAATTTTATGTGTTTTTTTTTTGAAAAATTTTCCTATATCCTATAGCTATCTAAAAAATCACCCTTTATATAATAAATATTCAAGAAAGTTTTGCCATTAGATATGTACAGTAATCCTTGGATTTACGTTGTCAAATTTGTTGTTCCCTCTAACTTCAATTTGCGTCGTCATTCAATTTACGTCGCCTTTTGTTGGAACCAAATGCGGCGTAAATCGAGGGATTACTGTAAATTCATATAACTTTTTTAAGTTCCTTGTTAAAAACATACTACTTTGTAGTATGAGCAATATGAAATTCGATTTACGTCGCCTTTTTTTGGAACCAATTGCGATGTAAATCAAGGGATTACTGTATTAAAGTGAAAAAGATGTGTTTCGTTATGCTTTGTTTTATTTCGTTATAAATTAAAAAAAAAATTAACGTTAGATATTTATGCTTTTATTATAAAGAATTAGTTTTCTTGTTATTAAACAAATTATATTTCATAAGAAAACGATAATATTTCTGTACATATGTACATATATATTCCACAACGGAATCATGGAGTTAATTATGTGTAGTGTTCTAAAGAAAACAAATCGTCTGCTCGTTTTATAAATCCGGTGTATTGTATTCGTTTATTAATAATATTTTTGCATATAAAAATAGAATTTGTATAAAATAAATGAAACTTGCATTTGCATTTCCAGCAACCACAATTAAAATAAGAGCAATGGGGAGAAACATAGACGTTTACCATGAATTTGCCAACAGGAATTAATGTTGCTTTCATTTTCAGAACAATGTTGACTTTTATTGTATCGTAGAATAGTTTTAGAATTTTTTTCCATATTTTATCTTTTTTTTTTTAATATTGTTGTCGATGCAACCTGGCCCAATTGGCAAATGTCATTATTACATAGAACCTAGTTTCTTCTTTTTGTAAACACTCTCGTTTGAGTATTCATTTAAATTTTTTTTCTACAAAATGTTCGTTTAATTCAAGGGCATTTAACATATTTTATGGAATTTAAAGAAACCAAATTCTTGTTATCTTGTTATCTTGTTCTCTGTAATGCATTGTGCGGTTCACTGGACAATCAACCACAAAAGGATGTGCTCTGCGAGAGGAAGGAGTACAACGTAAAAATATGTGATTATCGGGAACCAAGCCCCTTATCTCTCGAGAACACCTCCCATTATAGTACCGATAGAACAATGAATGTATTGCGTATTTTTTGGCTAGTTTAATACATTTCATTACTTAATTTTAGGTTGTACAGGAGCGGTTTCTTCCGCATGCGAAAAGTTTTATTTAAATCAGTGCATCTGACCAGGCATATTCAAAGTAAAGCTTAAAACTTAAAATGTTAGGTGAAGTACATACATATGTACATAATTGGTCTTTACAATCCTTCAGTCAGGATTACCACCTAGCTCCTCACACCATTTTTAATTTTATACATGAGTGGCACAGCTAGGGGTGCCAGATTCCGATTCGCAAAACGCTGGACATTGGGTTTTAAAAAGCTGGACAAAACAAAAAAAGCCGGACATAAAGAAATTGACTATCGCTCGCAATAAAATTTATTATGACATTAGCTGTTCAAGTGTTAAGACATGTTGTCAGTGATGATAGAAGAGGGAAATCATAACTTAGTTGTATACCAAATGTAAAATCAGTGTTGGCTAACATTATTTGACAAAGATAACATGAAAATTATTGCCCAAGTTATTGCAGTGTACTAAAAAAAAATTCTATTTAGCTGGACAAATTAAATTTTAGCTTGAAACTGGACAAGCCTCAAAAAAGCTGGACAAGTCCAGCCAGGCTGGCAACCCTAGGCACAGCCTACCTTCCAAACGACAAATTTTTTTGAAAAACTTTTTCATGGCAATTTTATTTACTCTCAGAGTACCCAGACCAAGAGGAATCAATAGCCACGCCAACTATATTAGCAATCTAAGTGCATAAAAATTGTATGTAATATTGAAAGTATTGTGGTCATTCTCAACTTTACTTCGCCTTAACTTCTATTTACTATAATACTTTTAATATTTGACATTAAGAAACATTAGAAATAAGAATATAGCACAAAAAAATAATTTAAAGCTACTCAATACATTTTCTATAAAATCGATACTGAAAGTTCAACATTCTACCATCAGGTTACCTTTTATTTATCCCTGAGGTACAGTATTCCCTCGATTTACGTCGTCTCGATTTACGTTGTTTCAATTAACGTCGTCAAAAATTTTGTTCCCTTCAACTTCGATTTGCGTTGTCATTCGATTTACGTCGTCTTTTTTGGAACCAACTGTGACGTAAATCGAAAGGTTACTGTAACTTTTTTAAGTTCCATGTTAAAAACATACTACTTTGTAGTATGAGCAATATGAAATTCGATTTACGTCGTTTCGATTTACGTCGCCTTTTTCCGGAACATTCTACGACTCTTCATTATCTTCATATACATACATATTTAACAGAACATGTATGTATGTTTTCATTGCAGCAACAACAAGATTGAGTTTTCAATTCGTCATAGTTTTTTTTTTTGGTATTTTTCTAATCTTTGGACATTTTGCAGTAGTTTTTGAAAATCAGTAGTGCATTGAACATGACTGTTTGTATAGGAAATTCACAGAAAATTTCATCAATTCTATTCGTAAAATAAATTTGAATTTATTGGGCATTTGTTTAGTTTGTCCAATACATTTTCCCTTTTAATCTATGCACATGTCTTGTCAAAATTGGCGCCTTAGGACTACAATGAGTAAAGCAAACATTTCTCATGCATACAATATTTATGGGAACGAAAACAAACAAAAAGAGAGAAAACTAACTGCAATACAAACATATTGTTATGAATTTTACAAAGAAAATAAATAAAATTATTTAAATTTTATTAACAATTAGTTTAAAATGGCTTTTTCAGTGGAATACAGTCTTGGATGAAAGTGTTTTTTTAAGTGTTTCTCTAAGTGTAGTCTAGTAGGTAGTGTGTTGGTCAGACAACTCCAACAAAACGAAACATGAAAAAATTATTCTTCGGGGACTTGCTCTCAGCAGATTTCTGACAATAACTCTGAAAGTAAATAAAATTCTCATTAAAAGTTTCTCAAAAATCTGTCGTTCGGAATCGACTTTAAACTGTAGGTTCCAACACTCATGCATAAAAGTAACGCACAGAACATAAGTGGTGTGAAAAGCTAGGTCGTAATCCTGACAAAAAGGGTTGTAATGACCAATTATGTATGTAAGCCTCTAAGTTATATTTTAGTATGGATGTGGATATATTTCTGTATTAAAGAGAATGAGAATGGCTGAGGAAATTTAAAATAATAAAATTAATACATAGAACATGTAGTTTCTACTAAAAGCAGCATTTAAAACAGTTTTCTGTCTGAAATGATAAAAAGCTATTGTCCACTATTATTTATCTGTTGAATTCTGTTTAAAAAATTAAAAATCTTAAGACCCTATAACAGAAAAAAAGGCATAAAATTGAAATAAACAAAACCCTAACTTTCCTTCTCTTTTTAAATTAACACCCCGTTTGCACTGTCTATAGATAGATCCCCTAATAACGTAAATAAATATGTAAATAAAAGTTAAATGATGTTTTTAAAAAAATTCTTAATTAGCATACAGTCTGGTAAACTCTTAGACAAACAATAATTTTTTTTATTTTTATTTTTTTTTTCTTTTATACGAGTGTCATCACTTTAAATGTTGATGCTTTTTATTTTATATTATTTTATTTTTTTTTTATTTTATTTTACTGTTGAAATTTTATTCCTACTTTAACTTTTTTACTGCATGATTTTAATACGAAAATAAAGACTCATTGTTAAAGTAGCTTCCTGTGATGACATTCTAAACATTTCATAAAATTGTCAAGTGGCTTTTAAAATGTCAAGAAATTATAATTTCCCGTGTAGATACTCACATAACAGACAGTATGTCTGTCAGTGGCTTTGTCCACTTGGAAGAAAAGGTGATAAACTGCAAGTATGCAGCGTGCACTTGAAGAAAATATCTTTAAGTATACTTTAAAGACCTTTTAGTATAAAACTTTAACGCCAAGTTTTCATTTTTATAAAACAATGGAAATTGTTTTGGTACTTAGGAAAATAAAGTGGCTTTTAAGATAATGAAAAATTGTTCATACATCCATACATAATTGGCCATTACAACCCTTCAGTCAGGATTACGGCCTAGCTTCTCACGCTACTCATGTTGTGTGCGTTAATTTTATACATGAGTGGTGGGACCTACAGTTTAAAATCGACTCCGAACGATAGATTTTTGAGAAACTTTTTCATGGCAATTTTATTCACTCTCAGAGTTTTTGCCAGAAATCTGCTGAGTGGAAGTCGCCAAAGAAATATTTTCATTTTGATGTTTGACCTGGGGTTTGAACCGGGGCTTTACGTCTAATAAGCCAGCACACTACCTACTAGACTAAGGCGACTACTATGAATGAAAAATTGTTCATGTTGACTTTATTGTAGTTGTATTGAAATTAAATTGAAAACTATAACAATTTAAAACAAACACAATATATTCTTGTTTTTGATCTCAGTTTAGCTTTTATGATGTTGATCTTGATAAAGATCAATAATTAAAGTTAATAGTATTATATTTTTACCAAATTTGCTAATTTGTAAAATAGATTGCAAATAAAGACTGACAAAAAAAAATTCATTGTTTTGATTCGATTTCTATTTTTGTTTCCTACTAACTAAGACCTGGCGTGCTTCGGTACGCCTTTATCTGATCGTTCTGTAAGGAACTAGGACCTCAACAAACACGTTAAAACGTGTTTTTATGTTATTTCGCCAAAGGATCCATTTATGGGAGCAATTTCAATTGATTTGACACCTCCATAAATGTTCACGTCTCTGTCTTCTACGGTTGCCCTGCTGATTCCAGCCGATTATATTTCTCAGGATGACATTTGATGTTCCGTTCCTGATAACAATAGCAACAGTCAGTTGTTTTGTTTTGCTGTATTTGTTGGTTTAGATCAAGAGCTCATCTGTTGATCATACTATGGGCATATGTACGTATCTATCAGAAATCAGCAACGAGTATTCAAAACGATGAGTAGATTCGAGTCATACTTATAATTTCAGCTACTTATACGCATTCATACTTATTTTAATATCATACTCATACTACTCATACTCAAAGTTGGAAGTACTCGTCGTATTCATACTTAACAATACGCATGATGTTATTGACTTCGACTCATCTCTACTTAACATTTAAACGAAGCGCAAAATTAGTATGATTCGCGTACGAACACTACTATACTCACAAGAAGATTGTGTGTATGCTTTGCTTGTTGTCTTTGTCTTACCTTTCTTCTTTGTTTGTATATGCAACAATAACAAAGGCTATAAATTTTGATGAATGATTCGAGCCACTGGAATCACTTATAAGTATTATAAGTATTTTTCTAAATTTATGAATCAGAATGAGTAGGCGTATGAATCAAACACATTTCGAATGCTGTGAGTTTGATGTCAACGTTGTACTCATACTCATTGTAACCTATACTTATAAATCAATGCTGTAGCGAGTACGAATGAATCAGAGAAGTTGAATTTCAATTCTGTTGATTCACTCATACTCAAAATTGCATGAGTGCTTATGAGTAGCGGAAAAACGATTCATTGCTGATCTCTGGTATCTATATGCCCTTTAGGTAAGAAATTTCGTCGAGTTGGTTCCATCCATATTGAAAAATATATAGTTGGTAAGAAAAGCTAGTTCCGAATAAATTTAACAACTTGACAGAACAAATTTTTGAACAATTTCTTTTATAATTTACCACATAAATACTTTATTTATCTTACGAATTGTAGGAAAAGTTCTGCTATAGCATATCCATTGTACGAATATAAAGTAAAAACACAAAAATTTCTAATATGTATTGTACATCAGGTACTCTAAGGTATTAATTTTTTAATCAAATATGTAATTAATAAGTTTAATTGATAAAAGTTTTCTATACATACATACATACATTGAAGTCGTCGTAATCTAGTAGGCAGTGTGTTGGCTTATTAGATGTGAGGCCAGGGTTTAAAACCCAGGTCAGACATTTCCAACAAAACAAAATACGAAAATAATTCTTCGGTGACTTCCTATCAGCAGATTTCTAGCAAAAACTCTGAGAAAAACTAAAAATTGCCATGAAAAGCTTCTCAAAATAATCTGTCGTTCGGAATCTGCTTTAAACTGTAGGTCCCGCTACTCATGTATAAAATTAACACACACAACGTAAATGGTGTGAGAATCTAGGTCGTAATCCTGACTGAAGGGTTGTAATGACCAAATATGTATGTATACATACATAAGGCAAATCACTGGTTTACAAAGAAAATTATAATTTGGAAAAAATTTTAACTTTGTAAAAATCACTACCCATCATATCTTATTAATAAAAAAAAGACGAAAACAAACTATCTTATGGCTAACTATATCAACACTTGCAGCTTTTAATGAAATTGATTTCAACAACAGATGATATTTGAAATATTTGAAATACATTAGAGCGACTCGCCAAAAAAAGTGCTCGATGTATTCAAAAATTTCAAAAAAAGCTGAGACCCGTATTTAATTAAATCGTCTAAAATTTAAAATATGTTAATGTGGCATTATTATTACAAACAACCCCGAACAAAAAATTCAAAAACCGTTCTTTTTTTACAGAATATCCTTAAAAAAAGGACATGGATGATCGTCCTTGGAAAAATTGTATATACAGTTAGACGTGCCTTAAAAAAACCTTTCTTATTATATACATATTGCATATGTTGGTATGGAAACAGATACTCAAATTAACAAAACATGTAAAAATAGACCCTTTTTCAAAATGGTCCAGCTAACGAGTCAAAGCTGGAGCCGAAATATTTTAAATGTCATCTTAAAAAATACCAAAGTTCATTTTAAGGGGGGTACACTTTGCACGAATTTCGCTTCCATAAACTTGAGTCGCTCTAATGTACATATGCTGTCAACAAAAGTATCTAGAGAGGAGTTAATTAGCCGCATACCCAACTAACTGCTTTAAACCAACTGTCTTGTTCTCAATATCCTGCTTTCTTGTCTACCGTGGAACTCATCTAATTAAAATGATATCCATATTTCATAATTTTTCATTTAATGATTTCATTCTTTTAAGTAGCTTTCTGTGCCTAAACAAGAAATCCTATTTTTTTGCTGCAATGAACGCTTTTTAAACAGTATGAAATGAAGCTCTATTTAACAATCCTAAATAAAGTTAAACTTTTCACACATGTATTGGAGATTATTTATTTTGAGTTTTATTAGGGTGGTAACTAAATTAATAATTATTGACTGGCCAAATGAAATTGTACATATAAATATTGACAAAAAAAGAAACATTAGAATAATTCACAACATAAATAATATTTAAAAATTTAATTACGATTTCTTAAAAAGGAGTATTTATGACAGTAAAGTAATTTGCATGTGGGACCTTAATTTTTCGAAATACTCTCACATGGTAGTTTGTTACGGAAACTATTTAGAGTGTTTAATATTTAACACTAGCAAAAGTAAAAACAAAACAACAAAAAATTTAAATGTCTTGCATTCAAGCAAAATGTGTTAAAAACATTTTATGAAGTGTTAACACAGATTTGTACTGTTAAATTTATAACTTTTATCTTTACGGTCGTCTGCTTGCCAAATACAGAAACACATGCAAGAATTTAAAACTGATTTAATATTCAAATTATTTAAAACAAGGACTGATGATATAATATTTTATTGTATTTAAAACTAACAAATCAGTTAATTTTGAATACAATTACATACGAAATTGCCGAAAGTTGAAAGAAATTTTACAGGAGCTAAGTTTGTTTCTTATCCAGGTTGTGACTCCCGGCCATGCAATCTCTCCGTTGGTATTACATAAGTATGTGAAACATTTTGGTTTGCATATTTTTCTATATATGGGCAGTGCCTCTGCACTGCATTATGAGATGCAATGGCGAGTCAAACAACAAACAAATTTATAGCCCACATAAGTGTACAGCATAAAATTATTAGATTTTCAGGATGCAGAATATGATTCCCATTATCATAGCTTAAGTACACGTAATAAAATAAATAATACATACGAGATAATTTACTTACATAATTAGTCACTACAACCCTTCAGGCAGTATTGTGGACCTAGCTTCTCACACCACTTATGTTGCCTGCGTTAATTTTATACATGAGTGGCGAGACCTACAGTTTAAAGTCGAGTTCGAACGACAGATTTTTGAGAAATTTTTCATGGCAATTTTATTTACTTTCAGAGTTTTTGCTAGAAATCTGCCTAGAGGAAGTCTCCGAAGAAATATTTTTTTTCCTGTCCTGGCCTGGTGTTTGAACCGTAGCCTTACGTCTAATAAGTCAACACACTACCTACTAGACTACGACTGCAAATTAAAAATTATAAATAATAATACATTTAATTAAAATAATAATTTAAAATTTAATTTAATTTAAAAGAGCACTCTTAAGAATCAGAATGGTTTATAACATTAAAACTATAACTTATAAACTGCATTACCATCCATTATCAATCTTGTGTTAAGTCTCCTTCTTGGCATTTATTGGCATTAGTAAAGTAAATGAACCTAAACTGAAATAATTGCTACTACACCCAATGACATTTCTCCAAAACGCTTACCAGCTATAACAATTGCCAAGCAATTGTTAGCTAGAGTTTGTTAAGAAGTTATGGTTAAACTGAAAAAAGGAAAAAATCAAAAACTAAGACAGAGAAACTAAAGGAACTTCAAAAAGGAAGAGAGAAAAAATTGTATAAAAAAAAGAACCTGAGGTAAATAATGAACCTAAAGTGCAAAATTCAGGTTATAAAGTAGTATTTATTCTTATTCTTTTTTGTTTGTAATACAAAATTTATCTTTTGGAAAATATCCATCGCTGGACAAAAGGTTAATCTCAAAGTCAAGATGACTTTTGAAGTGGCATAGAAGGAGAAAAATGGGAAAATATTTTTAATGGTTTTATTAAAGAAAAACTAAAACAGCGCTATTATTGTGGATGAATAGAAAAAAAGAAGAAAAGTAAATGATCTTAAGCGTCAATGATAACATTCAATTTAAAATTAAGGAAATACGAACATTTTCTTTGAAACATCAGAACTTTAAAAAATTAACAGTCTTTTTGAACGCCATCGTACTAAGAACATTTATTTCTATGTTTCACTACTACAACTATAATATCATAGGTATAAGAGCGTTTTGAAGATATAGAGTGAGGGTCAAAAGACAATGTACATTAAAAAAATATACATTAATAAATTACCGTTCATTTTATTTTATAATATTTTCACTGCCAATTTAAAAATTGAAAAAAAAAAAAAAATTACAAAAAATTTCGAATTATTTTGAAAAATTTTTTCAGGCACTCTCCTTAAATGGTAAAAGTTGAGTTTGGTGATTGTTTGAATCCTTATCCTTATCCTTAGTGTACAGTTTCTTTTGATCCTCACTGTATGGCCTAGCATTAACAATTTTTCTACCTTTATAGTACTAAAAGATTCAACTGCCATTGGCGTGAGGGATTATCCTTACAGAATATATCGGCAAACCTGCACTAGACTATGCAGATGACATTTGCTTGCCAATAAATTCTCCAAAAAAAAACTTGAGAGAAAGAACATGAATGTTCCTTATTTTTTTTTTTAATGAAACCATCACTCAGGGGATGGCCCCTACTCATGCAGTGCATTGTGCAGGTTTTTTAGGAAAGGTGGAAAGGGGGAAGATGCGAACGGCAAGGAAACGAGTTGCTACTAGGTGACTATAAAATGGCCAGTGCTATACCTTCACCATTAGACAGTCTACAGGCAATCGTCCCCAAGAAGCCCGCAGTTTCTCACACCACTTATGTTGTGTGTGTTAATTTTATACTCAGCGTAGTATTATCTGAACACGGCTTATTATTTGAACTCGGCAAACTTACGCACACTTCAACCGACCTGCCAGTATTAACAAATCACTGTTTAAAGAAAATTATAACAATTTTATGGCCAAATGTATTAATTAACAGGAACTTACGATTAAATTAAAATTATATGAGCATCGAAATCATGTAGTATAGATAATGGCTCAAATCAGAGATCAGCAATGAATCGTATTTTCGCTACTCATAGGTACTTATAAAATTTTGAGTATGAGTGAGTCAAGAGTATGTATTAAAATTCAACTACTCTGATTCATTTGTACTCGCTACAATATTGATTTATAAGTACAGGTTGCAATGAGTATGAGTACAACGTTGACATCAAACTCACAACATTCGATTCATTGTTTGATTCATACGTCTACTCATTCAGATTCATAAATTTAGAAAAATACTTATAATACTTACGAATGATTCGAGTCACTCGAATCATTCATCAAAATTTACAGTAGTAGTTATTGTTGCATTTACAAAAGAAGAGAAAAGAAAAGACAAAGACAGCAAGCAAAGCACAAACACAACCTTCTAGCGAGTATTGTGGTGTTCGTACTCGAATCATACTTATTTTGTGCTTCGTGTATATGTTGAATCATGGAGAGTCGAAATCAACAACATCGTGCGTATTGTTAAGTATGAGTACGATGAGTATCTCTAACTTTGAATATGAGTAGTATGAGTATGATATTAAAATAAGTATGAATGCGTATAAGTAGCTGAAATTATAAGTATGACTCGAATCTACTCATCGTTTTGAATACTCGTTCCTGATCTCTGGCTCAAATCTTGAATTCCGTATTGTTTAACTTGTATAACTCCAGTATATTATGTCGAATTTTTATCGACTGAAGTCATCTCCATCGTCAGTATGTCAGTAAAAATTTAGGGCTTGCAATCAGCTTAATTTAGTTTAAAATATAGACTTTAGGATAGAGTGAAGGGTTTGCTTTTATTTTATTTTTCCGTTTACTATATAATTTAATGATAACTCTTTAATTTATAGAGTAAATGGTGTTCTTGACTTACACGAACCTTAAAATTACTTGCCTTTTAAACCAAATTGCAAGGCGATAGAGAAGTTAATTGCAGTAGAAAGTGGTTTTTAATGAAACTCAAAAAGATTAATTAACATCCATTGATTGTTTACATTACCCTATTAATTGATATGTATTTACATGAACACTTATTCTTTCGTTTGTATTCTGAATGTATGAGTTTAAATGCCTATTTAAGTAACGAACATATTCATCTACAAAAGTCTTATGAATTGAAATATTGCAACGATGATTTCAATGTTGATAAAGCTGTGGGTTAATACTACTGTGGAACATAACAGTTGTTAGCATAAATCTAAAAGAATTTATTGTTAATTCTCAAAGAATTATTTTACAGTATAATGTACTACAGTATAATGTAATAAAATAATTTATTGAGAAATTTAATAACCCTTAGTAGTTTCTTAAGACATTATTAGGACTATGGAAGCTATGTTCACAAAAATATCTAAAATTTTAGTTCAATATGTGCCAAATTTAATTGAACGCTATTTCATAATCTTTGCCTAGGGAATGTATAAGACCTAGAGGCCAGTTACATACACACATAATTGCTCAATACAACCCTTTAGTCAGGATTACGACCTAGCTTCTCACACCACTTATGTTGTGTGTGTTAATTTTATACATGCACTGGTGTGACCTACAGTTTAAAGCCGATTCCGAAAGACAGATTTTTTTTGAGAAACTTTCCAAGCAATTTTATTTACTCTCTGAGTTTTTGCCAGAAATCTGCTGAGAGGAAGTCGCCGAAGAAATATTTTTTTTTCCCATATTTTCGTTTTGATGTCTGGCCTGGGGTTTGAACCGTGGCTTTACGTCTAATAAGCCAACACACTACCAACTAAACTACGGCGACTACGAGACCAGTTAACGAATTTTAAAATAGGTATTTCAATACATTCAAAACAAAATAAGAAATAAATATTTAAAATAAAAAGATTTAATTCTTTTAAGTATCGCCATCACTAGAAAATAAAAGCCGGCAATATTAAAAATGCCGGGATGGTAAATTTGATTCACTCAAAAGAAGCTTAATATGAAATGTGGATTTGATGAGGTTTTAACCACCTAAAAGGAACATCTCGATTAATATCATTGCTAATGGTTACAAATAGAATTGGAAATTCTCATTATAGACAGCAGGGTGATTTACTGAATGAGCAGAAATGAGCATGTTCTTGTGAGAAATCCAATAATGCTTCATCAGACGTTATTAATACTGAACAAAAAAAAAAGAACATTGTAATGTTAAGGTTTACATTGTATGAAATTTGAGAAGTCAGATATATTACTTGTAGTACATAATGGATGACAATATCTATTTTTAATATAAACCTAATATGAAATAATTAAAACCTAAATAATCAATTGTAGACCACAACATAATACCATAAATAAATAAATAAAGCTTAATATCATACATTACTGAGTAGTAAAATGAAATAGTTTTATGAAGAAAGAAGCCAAAGAAACTTGTAAATGGTCAACCATGTCAATATGTTAAATTTTGTAATATATTTTCAATAATATGGAAAAGAAGAAATTATATTCTTTTAACACATTGACTGCCACGTCGTACGTTTCCGTACGACACCTATCCCGTCGTGGGGTGCCACGTCGTACGTTTCCGTACGACAGTGATTGTTTTGACTTCGAGCCTGTAGTTCATATATATAAGACACAGAGTGAAATTTTAAGTGATTTTTAAATAAAGAACCCTTTAATGAACATTTTTGCAAAAGCATTCATGGATCTAGGATGATTTTTTTGAGGTTTTATAAAGTGAAAAATATATGAAATGTATTGTATGTGAAAAAAAATGTTTGGCCTCCTGGGAAGGTTTTCGTCAAAACCGCTTGGCAGTCAATGTGTTAAAAGCTTCGAATGCATTAACATTTTCTTTAACTTAAATTAAGATTGAAATATTTCACCATTAAATTTATTTGTTCTAATTTTATATGAAATTTAACAAGAAATAATGTTTTTGTAAATTCTGTTTGAGTATTCTTTTATTATTAAACTTCCATTTCCTTTTCCTTATACTTCCGTTGTTTATTTTTTTTCCAAACATTTCAATTATAAGATATAAGTCAGGCGCTAATACAAATACAAAGTGGAATTGATAAGATTGTATTGTGCTATTATTAGACATTGTAAAATTTGTATGTATGTATTGTACGTATCTTTGGATAGATTCAAATTCATGTCAGGCACTGAACAATTTTATAAGTGACAAACTCCATATAAAATGTATAAAAATCTAAAAACATAACAAATAAAGAGATGAGACAATTATTTATTGATATCATTACAAAGAATATGTTTACGAATGGTGTCACATAAACATAAAATTTCCGATATTTCAATGACACCACTATATTCCTCATTATCATTGTTATTATTATTTGCAGCAAAAACCATATATCGGGTCCGCCATCTAACGTTTTTGTTTTCAACTAGTGCTTATTTCGTGAATGGTAACACTTAGCTCATGTTTGATTTGACAGATAATTAGTTTTATCCTTCCGCTGAACGAATATTGAGCATCCAATGCGTTTTCGCTTCGCTAAGTGGGCCTGCGATCGACTTACAGAAGATGCCGATTTTGGCAAAAAAAAAAAATCATCTTTTCAGATGAAGCTCATTTTGATCTTGGCGGGTATGTAAACAAGCAAAATTGTCGCATTTGGGTCACAGAAAACCCTCAGGCATACATTGAAAAGCCGACGCACCCAAAACGAGTCACTATTTGGTGCGAATTTTGGTCCAGAGGCATAATTGGGCCATTTTTCTTCGAAAATGAGCAAGGAGTGGCCGTTACAGTCAATGGCGATCGTTATCGGGCCATGTTGAACGAATTTTTGTTCACAAAAATTGAAGAGGAGGATATTGGCAACATTTGGTTTCAACAGGACGGCGCTACGTGCCACACAGCCGAAGCTACACTCGATGTTTTGCGCCCTGTTTTTGAAGATCGCATTATCAGCCGCAGAGCTGATGTCGTTTGGCCACCTCGGAGCTGCGATTTGACACCGTTGGACTATTATTTGTGGGGTGCCGTCAAAGATAAGTGTTACGCCGACAAGCCAGAGACAATTGACGCTTTAAAGGGCAATATTCGTGAAGACATTGGTGAAATACAGCTGCACACAATCGATAATGTGCTTAAAAGTTGGACCGATCGTGTAGGCTACTGCATGGCCAGCCGAGGCAACCATTATTTTCCATTATTAACCGGAAGGATTGTACTTTCAAATAAAAAAAGGAATTTGAGAAAATATTCAGTAGTTTTTTTTTAAAGCATTTTCAAGAAAAGAAAGGATTGTACTTTCAAATAAAAAAAGCAATTTGAGAAAATATTCAGTAGTTTTTTTTTTAAGCATTTAAAGTTATTTGGCGGACCCTTTACAATGTCTGATGCCAACGACATAATCATCAACACGACAGTCATTTGTAGCTGCAGCAATAACGGCATAAATGCATATTTTTTCTGAAATATTTATGGCAAGCATAACAGATACAAAGCAGAATAACTTTTAAATTTAAATGCTACAACAAATGCTTTCATTCACTAAAAAGAATTCTACATTTACAGTGAGTGATCCATTTCAATTCAATTTTTTTTCTCATCATTTATTTACTGAATCAATTTAGTTTTGAATTTACAAAAAGTGTGTAAACTCTTGACTCTAAACAAAATTAAATTAATTAATGTAAGATTAACATCTCGAGATGAGATCTGCAATTTGCCTATTTTCTAGACGAATGTACCACGGGAGTTCAGAATATTTCAAAAGATAGTATGGAAGCACATGAATGTAGGCCTTTACCACTGGCTAATACAAAATCGATAAAATAATGGTATTGTAGAACTCGTATATAAAATCTTTCGAAAACGACAAATGAAGAAAAATCTTTCTGTATTGCTTGGGAAATCACTACAATATTGTTACGAAAATGAAAATGGTGTTGTTAAAATAATAAGCACAAGCTCCAAAAACAACAAAATGGACTTGATCACACATAAAATGATAAACAAAAGCTCCAAAAACAAAACAATGCAGTTGTTCACGTGATCAACGAATGAGTAAACATATAGCAGCAAAAATAACAGGCTTGTTTACAAGATCGATGAATAAACAAAAATATAGCAACAACGTCCGTGTATAAAAAAAAATATAGCATAAAGACAAACAAACAAAACAACAACAACTCTGCCTGGACGAAAGTAAACAAGATACACGAACAACAAAAATGGAAAAAAGTTGTTTACATTTTTGGATTGTTCCCGAAGGTCGTCATTATCCTTCAAGGGCATTCATCACACTGTTGATCCAGTGATATAAAAGGCAAGATAAAGCGAGCAACGAGGATTCAGTTAGAATTCAGTCAGTCGTGTATGAAGACACGTGATTCTCGGAGATCGAGTTAAGTTAGTCGTTTGACGACGTCGCGTTGAATTGAGTGAGAATTCAACCAGTGGTGTGTGAAGATACAAGATCGAGTTATAATTCAGTCAGACTGGTTGCAGACAAGTTGCGTGAAGAAAACAGTTGTTAGTGTGGTGCTTACAAAAAAGGTTGTGAGCAAAGAAGGATAACTAACAAGTGTTGTTGCTTATTAAAATGTTGTAAGCAGAGAAATATCACGAACAAGCACATATTGTGAAAGTTATCATTGTATACGTGGAATAAGTTCGAACAGTGGCACAAAAGTTGTGCAGATAATAAAGAATTGATTCGAAATTAAACACATATTTATTTTAATTTTATTTGCAATCTACGAACTCATATTTTTAACGTTTTTAAAAGGTAAAAACGTAACGATATTTTCTTTTTTCCTTCTTGATTACATAAATGTCGGAATCCATTGTATGTTATGCCAAATGCTATGGCAATATTTGCAGACACAATCTTTATTTTCCATCCTTTGGACGGATAGATTTAATTTTTCAGAGAGTAATGCCTACATATCACTCGTAGAACAAAAGACAATAAATATATTATCTGTTGCTAAACACTTCTTGGATATAATATGACAAAGCCCGAGTTAAATGCTTGTGAAGAAATCAGACTGTTCGTTAAACCCCTTTACTTGACATTATTGTCTTACCATCAGTAAAAAGAAGTAATGTGTCTATCTATTACATACATAACATACTTAATTGGTCATTACAACCCTTCAGTCAGGATTACGACCTAGCTTCTCAGACCACTTATGTTGTGTGCGTTAATTTTATATATGAGTGGCGGGACCTACAGTTTAAAGTCGACTTCGAACGACAGATTTTTGAGAAACTGTTCATGGCAATTTTATTTTACTCTCAGAGTTTTTGCCAAAAATCTGCTGAAAGGAAGTCGCCGAAGAAATATTTTCATATATTCGTTTTGATGTCTAACCGGGGATTTGAACTCGGGCCTTACGTCTAATAAGCCAACACACTACCTACTAGACTACCCACTAATTAACAGAATTTCCCTGGTTTTTAGTTAGGCATGTTGGCGGCAGCTAAGGTTAATTGAAAGCTGTTTGCTTTCATCATTCGTCAGATGATTAAAATGTTAAAAAAGTATATCTTTTTAATACCAATATTTTAAGGTATAACCGCATTGGTGTAGGGTTCACAATGCATTACCCTTCAATATAGTTTTTAGCTTTGGTATATTTAATCCGTTAAAATGTAATTATGATGACATCGTATTTTTTACATTCAATCATTTGATATTGTTGTCATTAACTATACAACATGTACACTCTGTGAAATGGCATTAAAATTTACATTTCCGGTAACCGGTAAAATGTTTTCAGGCATAAATTTGTAATTAAAAATGCACCTTAATTATTTCAGGCTTTCCCCCCAATTTTTATTTCGTTTGGGTTTGGACTATTTATTATACCCTGTGGTTTAGTTATTTGAACAACGTTTGAATTCCTAGTGTGTTAACTAAACGAATTCTTTTTAATGTTTTGTCACACAGAGTGTGACGTTGATATGTTTCAGACACCAAAATACTTAGTATGAATGGCTACATAGCCAATACCAAATATAATACAAGTTAATAAATAGACCAAAAAAAAATTTTCCAAAAGGTTCTCTATTAAATAAGGAAACCGCAATTGATGATTACAATAATGATCGATACTGTACAGTAATATTGTACCATATTTAGTATAAACAACGTTGCAAATGGCAATAGAATTTATTATTTTGTATTTTCATTGCCAAATTTTGGTTGGTAACAATTTGTTTTTATTGCTAAATTGTTTAAACACTTCTTCCCCAAAAACTCTTAGGGCCATTATTACAACTTGCCGTTAACTAAAGGCAGGATTTTAACCGGCAGACAAATTGTTTTTCCTTATTACGAGTACCCAATAAGATAGAAGTGATCGTTAAGCTAAAGGGAAGATCATCCTACCTTTAACATTTAAAGGTCACTTTATGTTTGAACTTGCCATATCATATACTATTTTCGATATGGCAACTTCAAATTTAAACAAAATGAGCATATACAACAAAAAAACAAAGTCCGCTGTTGCCACTGCGTTAAAAAAACTTGTTTAATTGAGCAGTTTTATCGACTTTGCTCCGGCACTGCCATATTTTAATTTTATTTTATCTGTAAGTTGTAATAACGAAAATCAGTTAAAGGTAACTTTACAGTTCCCTTTAGCTAAAGGTACCTTTAACTAAACCCAAATTTAACGGCAAGTTATAATAATGGCCCTTAAACTAGCAATGTCTTAACAATGTGGAAGAGGATAAATGCGTAAATTTATGTGAAACCATTGCTAATTGTTAAACTTATCCATTTACTGGTTTTCCTTTAAAGGAATGAAAAGTTTTATATTCTTTACCTATCGCACGTGACTGAAATATTAAGCAGGCAAAAGTAAGCCAAAGAAAAGGAGAACATTTTCAAGCAAAATCGTAAAATTGTAGATTTTGTGAACAAGTAAACAAGTGTGCTATGCGGATTTCATATAACGAACGACTATAAGAATTCTGTTTTTCTTTTTATACACCAAGTACCAGTACTAAAAATCAAATTCAAATGAAAGGAGATTTTGCAATGTTTTACAAACAATTTTGTTCATTTCAAAATATTTTAAGCTTTAATTTGCTTTTAATTTATTTTCCTTTACTTGAAAAGTTGTAAAACTTAAACCTAGTTTTCATTTATAGACTTTCACATACAAACATAATTGGTCATTACAACCCTTCAGTCAGGATTATTGACCTGGTTTCTCACACCACTTATGTTGTGTGTGTTAATTTTTATACATAAGTGGCGGGACCTACAGTTTAAAGTCGACTCCGAACGACAGATTTTTTTTGAGAAACTTTTCATGGCAATTTTTATTTACTCTCAGAGTTTTTGCCAGAAATCTGCTGAGAGGAAATCGCCGAAGAAATACTTTTTGTATTGTTTTGATGTCTGGCCTAGGGCTCGAACCCTGGCTTTACGTCTAATAAGCCAACACACTACCTACTAGACTACGGCGACTTCATAGACTTTCTGGGTCTTATAATAGTGCAATATCCTTAAGCTCTTGCTTGTAAAGATATATCCAAAATATATAAAGGGTCCGCCAAATAACTTCTTTTTTTTTTTGAAAATGCTTTAAAAAAAACTACTGAATATTTTCTCAAATTTCTTTTTTTATTTGAAACTACAATCCTTCCGGTTAATAATGGAAAATAATTTCATTCAAATGGCTGCCTCGGCTGGCCATGCAGTAGCCTACACGATCGGTCCAATTTTTAAGCACATTATCGATTGTGTGCAGCTGTATTTCACCAATGGCTTCACGAATATTGTCCTTTAAAGCGTCAATTGTCTCTGGCTTGTCGGCGTAACACTTATCTTTGACGGCACCCTACAAATAATAGTCCAACGGTGTCAAATCGCAGCTCCGAGGTGGCCAAACGACATTAGCTCTGCGGCAGATAATGCGATCTTCAAAAACAGGGCGCAAAACATCGAGTGTAGCTTCGGCTGTGTGGCACGTAGCGCCGTCCTGTTGAAACCAAATGTTGACAATATCCTCCTCTTCAATTTTTGTAAACAAAAATTCGTTCAACATGGCCCGATAACGATCGCCATTGACTGTAACGGCCACTCCTTGCTCAGAAAAATGACCCAATTATGCCTCTGGACCAAAATCCGCACCAAACAGTGACTCGTTTTGGGTGCGTCGGCTTTTCAATGTATGCGTGCGGGTTTTCTGTGCCCCAAATGCGACAATTTTGCTTGTTTACATACCCGCCAAGATCAAAATGAGCTTCATCTGAAAAGATGATTTTTTGCCAAGATCGGCATCTTCTGTAAGTCGATCGCAGGCCCATTTAGCGAAGCAAAAACGCATTGGATGGTCAATATTCGTTCAGCGGAAGGATAAGACTAGTTATCTGTCAAATCAGATATGAACTAAGTGTTACCATTCACGAAATAAGCACTATTTGAAAAAAAAAAACGTTAGATGGCGGACCCGATAGAATCTACTTGCCGAAGTTTTTTTTGTCAGTATAAAATCCTTTAGTTCTACTCCTTTTATCTGTCAAAACAAACAAAGAATCCTATTAAATTATAACTTTGAACATGTCACATCGTTACATCAACCCACCCATATATTCGAAGCCTCATGACACATCATGACACAAAATGAAAATTTTGGATATGCTCTGCCTTGTCATCTAATGTTGAGGAAAAAATAAAACGCATTTCCGCTTTTGTACAATAGTTTATCGTTTTTATCAAATGGTTTGGTTTTCATTTTAACTTCGTAATGAACTTTTTACATTTAAAAACATTTGGCAAACAAAGAGAAAATACTGAATTATGGATGAATTTACATCATAATTAGAAGGTTTTTGCCCTCGCAGTTTAGAGTTGAGACTTGGGCGAAACTAATGTTTGCATAAATAAAAGAGAAATAATTTTATGCAATTCCGTGGTTAAATAAAACCCATGCAACGAGGGCCGTGCAGTAGAAGATTTAAATATTAGAAAATCATATGAATATTATTTGGTTCTGTTTGAAATTTGTGAAGTATTTCATTAATTTACTTTACTACTTAAGTGAGACCTTGTATAGGTAAAAAAAAACTATATAATATGAAGCACATTTCACTTATCTATTGAAAAATATTGAATGGTCTTTCATCTTTAGACCGAACACAACCAAGTTAGTCAATTGATGGTATGGTAGTTGTAATTGTATTCAAATCTTCAATATTGTCGTTTATCGGAAAAGGTTTTATTCTAATAACATCTAATTGTAAAATTTTTTGGTACCTGTAGAAGTTTGCTAAACAGACCAAGGCAACTGATATAGTCACAGCTTACTGGTATACATATATGTACAGTGAGCAGCAAAAGAAACTGTACATTAAAAAATATGCATTAATAAATTACCGTTATTTTTAATTTAAAATTGTTTCATTGCCAGTTTTTAAAATTGAAACAAAAAAATTTACAAAAAAATTTCGAAATATTGCGAAATGTTTTCGGGAACTCTCGTTAAGTGGTAAAAGTTGTGTTTGGAAATTGTTAGTGTTTTATCCTTGGTGTACTGTTTCTTTTGACGCTCACAGTAGGTTGTAGTCCCACAGGTTAAAAGTTTCTGCATAATGGTTTTTGTAGGAGCACCAGTAATGATGAGCAAATAATGCTAGAGCATCCCCTTCCGATCCCATTGTCTGAAGTTAGCCGTGTGGTAAAGATTTTACACAGAATCCAAACCTCGTATGCATGTACATTAGAGATGAGCGATATTTTCAAAACTGTGATTTAATCACGGTGATTGATAATTCACTGGTAACTACAGTGATTGAAATTGCCAAATAACAGTTACTAATAATGTCGTTCTTTCAAAATACTCAAATTTATTTCATTTTATTTTGAGCGAGGCAGAATTACTATTGGAAGATGCTGTTTATTTACTTTTGTCTTTTATACATGAACTTTCTGTGAAACTTAATTATCAAACTTCATATAAAAGAAAAATTACATTAAAAATAATAACATTGATGACACCACTTTGATTTTGTTTAGTAGTCTTTTCGTAGTATGTATCTACATAGTTGTCTCTTTCTTACGACTTAATAAAATACGTTATTGCCATTATTGTATTATTGGAATACTGTGATCACAATCACTGTTTTAAAGAACAGTGATTAACAAATCACGTTCACTGAGAACAACGTTCTTCAAAAATCACTGGATCGCTCATCTCTAATGTACATACATATATACCATATACCAGTCATTACACATTAACTTTCTATGAAAACAAATTAAACTGGATTATAAAGAGAACAAAAGTTACAGTCGATCTAGACAGATCATGTAAGTCCCTGCAATAAATTTGTTCTGCGACAATCAAGCGAAATTACTTACATAACATACATACATACATAATTGGTCATTACAACCCTTCAGTCAGGATTACGACCTAGCTTCTCACACCATTTATGTTGCGTGCGTTAATTTTATACATAAGTGGCGATACCTACTGTTTTAAATTCGACTCCGAACGACAGATTTTTTGAGAAACTTTTCATGGCAATTTTATTTTATTTGCCACAAATCTGCTAAGAGGAAGTCACCGAAGAAATATTTTCATATTTTTGTTTTGAAGTCTGACCTGGAGTTAGAACCGTGGCCTTACGTCTAATAAGCCAAAACAGACTACGGTGACTTCAAGCGAAATTCTGCACAGCGTCTAGAGATTCGAAAAAAAATGTATATTTAATTGGATCGGGAATAAATTTTATTTTGCCAGTAATAATAAGAAATAAGTTCTGGGCTGATTTTTTAAATGTTGCAAACGTTAACACAAATATAGTATACGCCCTCAATTAATAGTAGTATGGAGCATAAAAATCTAATTCGATGCATTATCATTATGTTTTAAATGTTACAAAAATGAAATGTAATGCTTTGGCTGTGGAACACCAACGCCAACAACTAACACAAAAACAAAACCTATAATAACAGCTTACAAACATTAGCAGCCATTAACATTTTACAATAATTACAATTTCATTAAAATTAATGCATTTTCCCCATAAATTATAAACGCACATAAACCCGTTCACATTGATAATTTCTATGGATTTGGTGGAAATCCAAAACGCGCAATTCTCTAAGCAAATATTTATCTTTGAATCTAAATGTTTGTGTAAAAAAGAAAATGAAATCATTTAAAATTTTATCTGCCTTTTCTAAGTACAGATACAATTATAATAGCAAAAAAAAAAAATTATAAAAAAAAATTTCGAATGATAATGCAGTAGTTTTGCTTTATTCTTTTGTCAGAATACAAAATAATGTGAAAAAAACTGTTGCAAAATAAGATATTGGATTGGATTATTTGTGCTTTTGCATTTAGGTTTTAATATTTATTGTATGAGTAAGTGTGTATTTACAAATTCATATAAGTAAAGTTATGCCCATTCAGTCGCCATTCTTTTCATTTGTACTTGCGCCATTTGTAGTTGGCGCCAATAGTCACAGTTCCGTATCCGTTTTAAATGCATACTTTTTCTCCTTATTTGTATTTTTTTTTCTTTATACAATATTTGTTATGCAAGTATTTATTTGTCTCAATGTTCTGCCTGAATAAACGCCATGTTAGTGGCATTATGACCAGCATTCGTTATCACATTTTGCAGTATTTATTTACCTTGTACTACAATTGGAGACGGGCTCCTTATTTTCAAGTGGTAAAGGTTTTATTTTAAAATAAGTTGTAGCATTTTAATATTGGGTAATTATATTTGAGATCAAGGATTATTCCAATTAAGAGTTGATCACCACGCGTACTATGTAATTGGTTAAAATTTAAAAATTATTTGAGTTCCCATTGCAAGCGTAACGGAGTGGCAAGAATGTCAGCCTCAGCTGCCAAATAGTGAACCTAAGTCTTATCCACAGTTATGAAAAAGCACATA